>VZTU01003026.1:376516-388932 GCA_013400835.1 Zapornia atra | reverse complement strand
CGAAGCCCACGTAGCCGCGGGTGCGCACCTCCAGGCGGAAGGCGAGGGCGCTGCCGCGGCGGCCCCAGTGCAGGCGGTAAGCGGCCGCGCCGTCCAGCACCGCGCTGTGCGGGTAGCTCCGCGGCGGTGGCCCGGCGGCGGCACACAGCAGCCCGCCCAGCANGCAGCCGCTTTGTTCGCTCCCCGCCCCGGGCCGGCGCTGGCTGCCGCCCCCGGTTCCCCCCATTCGCCGCCCGTCGGGGCCGGGCCGAGCCTCCGCCTTGCCGGCAGCACCTGCCGGGCTCCCGCGGGGGCTTCCCCGGGAGGTGCTCAGGGTTGGCGTTAACGGACGAAAATCCTCCTCCTGACGGGGGAAAGCGGAGAGGAGGCGGCGGACGGGGCTCCTCCGCTGCTCGCTGGGGACCTCCCCGACCCTGCGGGAGCTTTAACTTCCGCGGAATAAGACCGCCGGGGGACGCCCGGAGGCAAACGAGCCCTTTCCAGCCCTCAGCCGCCTCTTCACTTGGCGGGAGCGCGCTGTGCCGCGGACGGATGGCTAACCGGCAGATCCCCTGTCTGGAGAGTTATTTTCGCCCCCTAAGTCCCAAATGAAGACCGTCCCCCGCCCGAGCGATTTGCACCGAGGCGGCCCCAAAAGCACAGCTCAAAGCCCCATTCGCGTCCACTGACACCCCTCGCGCCCGTCCCCGGTGCCACCATCCCCCGGCCAGCCTGGCCACGCCGTCCCCGTACACCCGGAACCGAAGCTGCACCCACACCCCCTCTGCGCACCGCCAACCCCACCGCCCTTCCGATAGGAAACCGAGCACCAGAAAGATGCTTTCGGAGGAATGTCCCCAGCCCCCTGCAAATCTGGATGGAAAGAAAAAATACCATAGGATCCCAAAACGGGAAGGTCGTGGCCTCAAGAAGTTGTATCGGCCCTTGAAAGCTCCAAGCAATAAGAAACCTGTTTTAAGCTGAAATCATGGTGTTTGGATCTTTTGTTCGTGTTTAAATGAAAGAGAAAGATCCTGGTGTTCAACTGAAATTAAAAATTAATTCTATGAAAACCAATCAGACTAAATTAGTACATAACAGAGATAAATAATGCTTCCCTTTTAGGCTTTTGCATGAAAACATTTCATAAATATCACTGGGGCTTCCAGAATATCAACACCTACCGGGGTGTGAGGAATGCATCAAACTACAAAACAGTTTCTAGAAAATAAAAGTGCTTAAAAATTACAAGCACCAAAAATTACTTTTACCTATAATATTGTAAGAAATGAGGAAAAAAAAACCCAGTAGTGAGACACTGGTGAAACAAAAATAATTTTTAAAGGAATAGAATTGGTGTGATCTTTCTTCCAATTACAGCAGTAACTTCAAAGGTTTAAACTCAGATGATCAACAAAATAGAAAATGATGAGATGCCAAGTGTTTGGATTCTCTTCTAAATAATTTCTAACAACTGCAAGTGGATGGGGATTCATTTAAGGAGATTGTAAATGCATGATGCCTCTCAAGGCCACTGGTGTGACCTCAGCACACAACTGGGGGGACTCACTCATTGTAAAACTGTGTTAAAGAAGGGATCCTTGGGACAGTTACAAAAAAGTATGTTTCCCGGGGAAGGGACAAAGAAGGAACAAAGGGCTTTCATAAAATTAGGGGTTTTCTTCATTATCTTACGAGTCTGTATATTATGCTCTTGTGTATCTCAGAAACCCTGCAAGAAAGCTTCAATCACATGCCTGTGACAAGCTCTTACAGCAACTTCACTCTCAGAAAGAACGACTGTATTGCACACCTGGTGGGGGAATTGCTGCCTTTCAGCCATAACAGTGGGCACTGAAGTCCAACTAGTGCTTCCCATAGCATGCATCCTATAAATGTTTGTACACAGTAATGGAAAATGCTCACTTTAAAGCACCTCATGGTGTTTCAAGTTTGGTAAGGGTGGTGTTGAGAGCATTTTAGAAAGCCATACAGAAGACAAAGCATTGTCGTGTAGGGAAGGATGACCCAATATCCCATACAGTGCAGTATGCTGTACAGCACAGCAAGAGGAAATAGGGTTCCCTAGCCAGCCTGGATGCAGTTGTCATGAGGGAAGCAGAGCTGGAAGTAGGTGTCTACCACAGAGGCTGTTGTCAGCAAGAGCTTTCACATAGAAAGCCTGGCCTCTACCCCCCACCTCCATCCATCTCCCCACTCCTCTTATAGCAAACAGGCACAGACAGAAGACTGAAAAGCAGGCTCCAATGAACCCCAACCTGGGGTCGGCTGGGACCATTCCAGTGATTCAGCCAAAAGCCAAGGCAGCAGGATCATCTTAGGGACCTGGGAAAACTGCCATATATCTCAGGCAAGACAAGCCAGAGGTTTGTTACAGTGGGTCCGGTGGAAGGGGTAACACTCATGAGAAACAGCCTGGTGTTTCTGGTGAGCTGCAGGGACCTTGAAGGGTGGACAGCCCCCACCCCATCCAACACACAAGTGCCCTGTGCTGGCAGAGCCTATGGCCAGAGCATCCCTATTTATGGCTCTGGAGCTAGCACTAGATTGCTCCTGGGCTTTTTTTTTTTTTTTTTGTGGAGAAAAATGACATTTTGGAGGCTGAGAGCTGGAATGGAAACAATGCTTGAGTTCTTGAAATCCCCTTGGGACTGAGTGATCTTCTCTCTGCACAGCTCAAGAGCCAGTCTGCTGCTTCTCAGCAGCAATGAATCCTTTATTCCCAGAGCCCTTGAGACCCTTCACCAAAACCTGGGGGTGCTGGTAAGCTGCCTTCTAGCAATGGAACCGGTGCAGCATCCTTGCTCACCCTATCAGAGCCGTCACATTTAGACTAGCAGAAGTGCAGGAATAGCAGCCCTATTGCTTCCAGATCTCCAGCAGATATTTTCCATTAAAATGAACCATCCAAGTGGCTTTGCAGAGCTGTGCACTTGATCTGCAAATACTGTGACAAACCCAACCTTTTTCAACTTGCTGCTATTTATAATCCTAAGAACAATACTCATGTAATAAAACTTTCCTAGCACAGTTAGAAGCAGCGCTTTGTGGTCAGGGTAGTACAATTCCCAAAACTCACATTAAGAGACTTTGGTGACTTCACCAAGAATTTTTTTGCCTCATTAAAAGACCAAACTCATATGAAGAAAAGGGAGTCTAAATCTGAGCCTCAGCCTAGAAGTAGCGCTGCCCACAGGAGCACAAGGCGACATCAGCTTACCACTTTCTCCTGACTGAACTCAGTCCCACTACTTCTCTTTGAGAGGTCAGTCAGTCACCTAACCAAGCAAATAAATGTTCAGCAAGAATTTTTCTTTTTAAAATCTCTTACTGTCATTACAGAAGAGTATCTTGTCATTTGCTCTCTCACACCATTACACAGCACGGTTCATATACTTAAAATGGCATGTCCTTGGTCAAGTATTTTAAGAAAAAAAAAGCACAAGATCAATAAAGCAAACTTTCCAAAAACATAAACATCTCTTGATATAAAACAGTGCATTTTTCTATAGGAGGCACTTTACCCATCAATTCCCAAAACTACAAGGAAAGAAAGACCATGGCACAGCTGAAACAACAACCTGTGACTACCCAGAAGGGACCTGGCCCTCAGTCAGTGAGTTAATTAAGCTGTGTAGGAAAAAAAAAATCTTAAAAATCTCTTGGAGCCAACAGTGACACTGGGTTTCATCTGGAGCAACAACTTGAATGTCTCCCTTGAACACACCGCTTACCTAAAAAGCCCACTCCCAAACCAGGCACCCCTCATCTAATTAATATAGAAATAGTTGAAACCATCTGCATAAGGACCTTCTGGGGTCTTGCAAGAAATGTGTGGGAATGCACTAAACACAAGCGTGGCACTAAGTATGTGTGAGCAATGCTGTGGAGAACAGAACTCAGAAATTACTGTTAAAAAACCCAATACATCTGCTATTAAACCTATACAAAAAACATTTAAACTGTGTGCATGTCCCGTGTGACAGGTAGATGGACAGGCAGGTAGAAGTGCAATTACATCTTCATTAACTTGGTAAAGATATATATAATAAGTAAGGAACCATTGCAAAATGGTTCTTGCACCTAAAAGGTACTGCACCGTAGGGAACATCGGTGCCAGGACAGATACATTTAGTGAAAAGTAAAAGAAAAATGAAAAGAAAAAAAAAAAAAAAAGAGGTCAGGTTAAATCCAAAGGAAAGGGAAAGAATTCTTGCCCACAGCTGAGGAGACACCGCCGCGTAGAGGTGCCATCGCTGAGCTATCTCCCTGTGGCATGCTCTGAGAGTCAGCTCCCAGGGTTACGCTGCACGACTGATGGCAGCTAAGTGCCTCCTTTCGCAAAGGTACTCGTAAAAGAAGGGAAAAGACAAAAACCACAACCAAGAGAAATGAGAGACTCTTTACTCTAAAGCCTGTTGGTTTTTCCAACTGGTCTAATAAAACTCTTGCCCTCCAATTATCTCTCCCAAGAGAGGTAAGAAGGTTTTATGAACTCGAGTCAAGGTATTTGGAAATTTGGCAATGTCTGCAGAAACCAGCCTGACAGTGTAGAAAAGAAAGCTAAATAATTCTGCTAGTGCCTCAAGCACAGAATTTTTTTTTTTTTTAATAATATTTATTTATTTTTTCTGTCTTTGGGCATGTCATTTAAAACATCACAGATTCACAGAACAGATTCACAGACCGGCAGGTGTTGGAAGGGCCCTCTGGAGATCAGCTAGTCCAACCCCCCTGCTGAAGCAGGATCACCTAGAGCAGGTTACACAAGACCGTGTCCAAGTGGGTTCTGAATATCTCCAGAGAAGAAGACTCCACAGCCTCTCTGGGCAGCCTGTGTCAGTGTTCTGCCACCCTCAGAGAGAAGTTTTTCCTTACATTGAGATGGAACTTCTGTGTTCCAGTTTGTGCCCATTGCCCCTTGTCCTGCCACTGGGCACCGCTGCAAAGAGTCTGGCCCCATCCTCTGGACATCTACCCTTTAGATATTTATAAGCATTGAGAAGATCCACTCACGGTCTTCTCTAGGCTAACCAGCCCCAGCTTTCTCATCCTTTCCTCATACAAGAGATACTCCAGTCCCCTCATCACCTTTGTAGCCCTCCGCTGGGCTCTCTCCAGTACTTCACTGTTTTTCTTGAAACTGGACACATGACTCCAGATGTGGCCTCACCAGGGCAGAGTAGAGGGACAGAATAACCTTCCTCAAACTGCTGGCCACTCTCTTCTTAATGCACCCCAGAACACCATTGGCCTTCTTGAGCATTGCTGGGTCATGAAGAGCTGCTTGTCCACCAGGACTCCCAGGTCATTCTCTGTAGAGCTGCTTCCCAGCAGGTCAACTAACATGAGTCCGAACTCATCACAAGAATCGCTGAAATCATACTAGTCTTTATTTACTCTAGTTTGAGATTAACAACATTTAAAATTGCAGGTAGCACAAGAGACCTCCAACACTATCTTGACTTAAGCCAAGGACAAGCTGCTTCAAGAACGGAAAGGTAGAAATGCTGCATCTCTGTACCTACTGATGCCAAACTTTGCTTCCAGCTCTAACATATACTACTTCATCAGAAGAGTTTGTAGCTCCTCAGTATGGCAACCTGCACACCCAGCAAAGGAAAAATGCAAACTAAGTATATAAAATGCATAGAAAGAGGATAAAAACCACTTATAAAAGCCTTCATGCAGTTACTCTGTTCACAATGACCAATTAAATTGTAGGCATTTTCCACTTTAAAGACCAAAAAAGTAAGTAATAAATCAAATTCCAGAGAAAATACATTCTGAATTGCCATAGAAGCTGTATCCCCACCTTGACTGATGTCTCACTTTCAGAGGGTTTCCATTTTCAGAAGACACAGTGGATCCAAAAGTTTCCTGCTCAACATTAGTCAATGCCTTTGCTATCTATTCAGAAAACAGAGAACTGCATAGGAAGGGTAAATACACAACTTCTGGTGTATTTACATGGCCATGTTGCCGTTCCCCTAAATACAGCTTCAATAAACATCAATAAAATAAGCACGATGCTCTTTTCTCCCACCTTAATCAAATATGTTAAGACAAAAGTGATTCCCAATTTGAAGGTTTTTTTCCTCTAAGTTAAATACTTTAAACAAACGTGTAAGAGCAGATGAATCATCGCGTGTGCCCAAGGAAATGTTTGGTGCTGACAGAGGCACAGGTGGAACATGTCCACCTTTCTCAAAGCATTTGTGGCTTCAAATCAAGATGGAAGAGTTTTCCAGCTCCTCTTACTTGTAGGGGTAGCAATGTTCCCTAGAAGCCCATCCTCTTGGTTCAGCATTTCGGCGACAGAATCAAGTTCAACATACAAACTTTCCCACTCTCAGCCCCCTGTCTAGGTTGAATGCAGACAGGACTGCTACCCTAGAGCCAGTGATGCTGGGTTTATTCTACGTAGCATTGTGTCACTGTAATGAGCTTCCAGCTGGATTTGCAAGCCATGTCTCTAACACTCTTGCATCACGTCAGTGTCAAAATCTGGATTTACGTAGGTTGTTCTGGTGGAGAACACAAATCATATTAAAAGGGTAAATAAAAGGTGCTTCATTTCATGTTCACAGGTCAGAACAGACTGCCCTCCATCAGCAAGCTGGTGTTGCTATTGGCTTGGTAGTTTATAAATGTTTATACAAGACTTGGCATTAATTAGCAATCAATATTCAAATATTCATGGATTTCCTGCACATAAACTAAATTGCGTAAAAGAACAGCCAGCAGGTGTCTACCCCAACATATGCTGCAGAGCCCAGGAGGTATTAGAAACACCCTGAAAACAAATTTTTTGCCTCCAGGATATCCTGTTGTCCACAAACAGACAGGCAGCTGTGCTGTGCTGCTCTCTGGAGAGAATGCCTCCATGCCACAACACACCAGCACTGGTAAATTAGGTGTTAGGTCACTATCCATGATCAGGATAAATCTTCATCATTAATTGACTCATTAAGGAACAGTAAAGAGGCATCTCCTCTTTGCCCTTCTCTCCCCAGCTCCTATCAACACCTAGGAGCATCCTCAACAGGGTACCACCAGAAGGCAAAGCACATCTCTTCTCTACCTGAACTCAGTAACCATCTGTTAAACCTGGCTAACCCCCACAGCACTAAAACCTGCCACATTTAGTTTACCTACAGTAGGCCTGAATCAGTGAGAAAAACATTAGATATAATGAGTCAGAGTCGGAGAGAAATCTCTGACTTTGAACATACACAAACCATAGCAAACAAATGTTGTGTATATCATTTTTTTCAAAACAAATGAGGCATCCGAGGCTTCTGCCTTTGGGTGGTTTATGGTACTCCAAAATGTCTGAAATTCCAACACCAATAAATTGGTTTCTCATAGTCCCATTAAAAATCCCATCTATTTCGAAGACTTTGGTGATTACACAAAACATCTGGCTGTACTATACATTAGTACTTCTTAATCTAAAAAACACTTCTTATACTCTTCCTCTCCTATGGCCAGATAAATTCTATTTATTTGGAGTAGAGGCAGAGTGCAGGAAACCAGACAGCCCCAGGAAGAACAACTGGTGTCAGGTTCACCACAATGACGCCAGTGAAAAAAATGGAGTCAAACTGCATCTCTCTGCTGTGTCTTTGCAATTCCAAACATGAGTAAATATCTGCAAAACCAAGTTTATCTGAATCAATTTTTTATTGGTTGTATCAAGATTGTAGAGAGGTTATCATAGAGTTTACTGGTTAATTGAATTGACCATTACTATCTCCACAAAATACTGAATTTCTGAGCTACAGAGTATATACTAGTGGGTTAATTATGATTTAACATTGTCATCTCTTTGGCCAATATATATTGTCTCCCCTGTCCAGCTGAAAAGAGGAGTGATAGAGCAGCTTTGGTGGACATCTGGCCTCCAGCCAGGGTCAAACGACCACACACCACTACTATGAAAGCAAAAGAAATATGACAAAAAGCAAAGAAATGAAATTCCTTACAATTAACAAGCGACATCATCTGTTAACATTCATGATGTCAGCAATCAATCACTCACCTGTGGTTCTACATGCAGGTACATGCCAGCTCAACTGGTGATCAGACATTAGAGTCACAGCAGCCGTTCCGGTCTTTACATTGGCAGGGGAGAGCAGGACATCTTAATGGGGAAGCTAAATTCCGATGCTTAATGAAAAGCTGTCACACTGAGAGATTTGAATTGGTGTGATACAATCTGAAGTGTGTTTGGGCTGCTGCACATGTCCTCTTCTTACTGCATCTGAGCTGAGTAGAACGCCACCTGTCCCAGCCAAGCCCCACATACTCACCATCACTTTCCTAGTTGAGAGCTACTCCTTTTCCCCATCTCTCCCTTCCTTCCCTATGCTGCTTCTGCTCCTCCATCTACTGCCCCAATCACTCCCCTAACCCAGGGCGGCTTCCCAAACAAGCAGACCAAAGGTCCTGCTTTCAAAGCTTCTAAACTAGCCTAGCTCATAGTTTTGGCAAGAAATTGCTTTTATTTTCAGGCTCGCTGTACAGCCTTGCCCCATACATGTACAATGAAGTCTTGTAAACTCTTTGCAACACCACCAATCACCTTCTCAGAGGCTGGCTGTGTACAGAGGGTCTGCACAGAGGGGTAATGAGCATATGAGAATGTTGTATCCAGTAGAATATTCTCCCATGCTCATTTTTGTCATTTAAAAGTTACTTTAATAGAATCATTAGTAACTTCGTGTCATTTTTCTTCCATAATAACAGCTATGGTAAGGATCCTGTGCCATCAGTACATACTATTTTAGGAATCCCTGACATTTTTTCAAAGAGGCAATGCACATGCTGCAGAAGAAACGACAAGTACGGTGGGGAGATTTCTAGGCTTTTTGAGGAAGTTGAAGTCCAGACCACAGCAGATCACCAACATTCCTTTGAAGCATCAGAAGAAAAGCAGCTGACAGCTGTTCCCATATGAGCACTGCTGCACACATCCACAGCTGACCAACATTCACAGGCACAACTGTTTTTAAGGGAGGGTTCGCTTCACCAAAGCTGGAGTCTTCCAAACAAAACTAAACAAATCGTTGCTTGGAGCACACAATACCAGTCCAGAGAGTGAATCCCTGTTATTTAAGTTTTTGGTGATGACAGGTTTTGTTATGCACTCACAAGAGTGAAGCCCGAACCCCATACTTACCACAAGCAACCCTCCTACCTGTGGCTGCGCCAGCCGAGCTCGATAGCCGCGGACTATGCAGGGATTCCTGGGTGGGGCTGTATTTAAGACTTTCTGCTGGAGATACGAATTTGGGTCCTTGTTTGCTTTATGATCCATCAGCTGACTCAAGGCGTGCTAAGGTTTGTGGGTGTGAGGGGAGAGCAAAGATCGTGTAGAAGCAACTGCCTGTTTGCTGGCTTTTGTTTTAACCGAAGCTTTAATTCCTGTTGTGTTAGTCACAAGTCATGATATTAGCAAAATAGGGAGACAAGCCCATTTTGAGAACATATTGGTGGGCTGTGGGAAAAAGAAACCACCTTTTCCTGTTGTCATACTTGCTTTGAGCTGCCAGGAGCTGCAATTCTTTATTATGAAAAGATGACAAGAAAAAAAAAAGAAAAAAATCTTAAATACTTATTTTAGAAAAACCTTTACTTTTAAATACAGGAATCAAGATTGATTCCTAAACTTACTTCAGGTCAGGCTATGGACACCTCATGGTTGGGGTGGAGGTAAGCAGGGAAGAGGTTGCACAAGAAGACAGCCTGCTGTCCCCACTCTCACTCTCCCACAGAAGTACCAAAGCAGATGCTGTCCTTTCCCCAATCCCAAAGAGAAAAGCTTTCTGTGAGGGGGAAAAAAAAAAAAAGCATAAACACAGGAAACCGGCTCTGATCCCCATTCCTGCAGGCCCAGGGGTGGTTAGAGCTGGCCAGCCTACAAGCTGTAAATCAACAGGAGCGCTCCCTTCATAAAGCCAGCAGCTCCAGGGGTGCGCTGCGGGCTGGGCAAGCCAGATTTCCACAGCAACTGCACAAACTATTAACAGTGGAAATATAAAAGCAGCCGCTGTTGTGTAATCTGAATATGGGAATACATGTGTATAAAACAGTCTTCTCAACCTCTCCTCCCCACAGAGGTTAGAAGCATCCCCAAAATGCTTTTTTTTTTTCTTTAAAGGATTGTTTTGGGCCTTAAATGCCCCACTCTGGTGCAGAGATTTCAAGCAGCTGACTTGAGAGACACTCTGATGACGTGGCCTGCGAATCACCTTGCAAACAGAAAATTCTTCCACTGACCATTACTTCTTTATGATACCAGGTTATGAAGACAAGCAATGTTTTCATGTGCTACTCTAGCTCAAAGCAGGAAAAGCTTTTTGGTTTTTCATTTCCCTTTTCCTTCCTCCACTAAGAGAGAAATTGCCTTACTGAGATCAACTAGATACAGAAATTGCTCAGCTGGGAAAACTATGGGGAGTTACAATCCCTGCTGGAAGGGGAACTTCCTTAGAGAGGATCTCAGTTTCTTCCTTTGGGAAGGAATAGAAGATAAACAGGTCACCAAGACAGCAGGGTTGGGCAACTGCTCTGGGCACAGAGCAGTTCTCCTGCTTCTGGGACCAGTACCCAGTGGCTCTGCCCAGGGAACTTGCACTTCCACCACTGCTTCACAGAGTTCCAGTCTCTGAAGATAAGCCCTTTACAGACACAAATTCCCAACAATGCATCTTCCCTTCCCTGACATCACACTACTAGCACTTACCAGTAAAACTTACTTCTGATGGCCCCTTGCCCTGTCAGTGTTTTACAGATCTGCTTTAAAATACCAATACCGCTATTGCAAGCGGACAATGATTTGTTCTGGCAGCATAACGCTCTGGAGCTCACGTATCCAGGCCCATAATGGTCCTGCTTTCGAAGCAGAGCTCCTTGAGGAAGCAGGAATTCAGTGTTCTCCCCCAAACCCTCTGGCAGAAGTTGGAGACGGTGGTCACAGAACAAATCTATCTGTGGTCATGACCTCAGAAGACTCATGTGATACCAATGCTGTTGTTGAGCACTTCTTTCCAACCTAGTTGCACAATGTGTCATTTTCAGTGCGTAGCGGCATTTCATAGACTTTCAATCATCATGTCTTTTTTGTTAAGCCTCATTCATCTCTCTCCATTCCTACAAGCCCAACATCACAGCAGCCAAATGCTCAGTTTTCCATTAAATAGATGGTCGACGAGTAACAAACTTCAGGTTGTTGGCACTGTACTGTGCCAAGTACAGACCAGAGTCTGACTCCTCAGCATTTTTCAGGAGCTTATGTATTATTTTAACACCATACTCTTGTTATCTCTGGTAGGATAAGAGGTTACGGTCCAGACCCAAACTTCCCTGAAAATTGCTAGTTTACGTGCCAGCTTACGTTCTCTGTGAACTACACCTCTGCTAGTTCAAAAGACATCCACAGTCACCTGTTTATTCTTCTAGCACATCTTGACCTCCCCTAATGATTTGAAAATACCCTCAAGGGCTTTCCAGACAGCATCTGCAGGTCTTGGCATGCAGATCCTGGACCTTTCTTCTGTGTATCGCCAAACTGTGCTCTTGCAGCTGGTGGAAAAATGTCAGCAGCAGGGTGACTGGTGTGCAGGTTGTCCAGGTTGCTCTGACCCTCTTTGAGGGAAAAAGTAGCCTAGGTAGGAATGCCACAGGTTTTTGTTGGTTTGGTTTACGCTGTGGGGTTTTTGCTTTTTCTTGTGGGATATTTTTAATAAATGCTTTCTCCATCACTACCTCAGAAGGAGCACGCTTCTGAGGTGCAGCTGTCACCTATTTGTTGCCATCTGAGAAGACACCCACACACCAGCCCAGACTAGCCCCAGCCTAGGACCATCCTCTTAAATCTACTTCATCCCATTGCCCGCCCACAGCATCTTTAACTAAGTAAACACTTGAGGTATTTTGGCACCCATTAAAAGCAAATCAGTACTATTCACATTATAATGACTAATAGTCATTAAGCACCACTCAGCACAGTGGGAAGTGTTCTGTAATACATATCCATGGAAAATTTTACAATCCTGGGTAAGCAGGAAAAAACCTAAATAACAAACAGCTCCTGTCAGAGGCTGGGCTAAACCTTGTTAAATTTGCATTCGCCTTTCCCATTCTGGCTTACAAACCCCCTATCTTTTGTTCTTTATTACTTTTTTATCAGACAAATGGTTTCCTGATAAAGCATTTGATAATGCACTTTTTGCTGGCCTTAAATGTTTCTGGGCTGATTTTGTTAAGGGCCTCATAATAAAATCCTCTGTGTATCTACACAGCAAAGCCTAACCAGGAAAGACTGAGGTCCAAGCTGAGGACACCTCTCCCTTTAGGAATGACTACTGAAGGCCAGCCCAAATTAGGAACTTTTAAAAAAAGAAAAAAAA
>VZTU01003026.1:333972-376499 GCA_013400835.1 Zapornia atra | reverse complement strand
AAAAAAAAAAAAAAAAAAAAAAAGCTTTACTTGCCAGATGAAAAATATCCAACATGTACTTGGCACCAAAGAGCAGCACGTCAGATAAGCATAAGCTTTTCCTACACCTTCAGTACCTGCCATGGTACTGGGAACACACCTTTCAAAATAATCAGTCTTGATCAGTCTTGCCCTTGCATTCCCTTAGGGGCCAGTTGCTGAATCCGAGCAGAGAACACAGATTGGGGCACAGTTCTTGTAGAAATACCCCAACAGAGTATCACAGGAGTGTTGCAGATATGCTTTTGGTGCGGAGGAATCATGGTGAAAGGCACAAATGAACAAACATACATTGGGAACAGCCCATTTCCTTCACCAGCACCTTCCTGATAGAAAAGAGGAGATGAGGAGGCACAAAAGTAATTAGGAACCAAAAGTAATTAAAATACCAATACTCTTGGACTCTGTGACCTTAAAAGTGCTGTCAAAACAAGTATATTTATACCTTCCTAAAATTTTGAATGTGATTGAATAACATACCTAACTTGCTAAGTGTTTCTGGTTTTGAGGCTGGCATATCTAACAACTGTCTTCTAACAACTCAAGCATAGCCAGGCTGAATTATGCCTGCGTATCTCAGTTTGGTGCTACTATGATGCCATTACTTTGGTCTTAATCCTTTACAAGGCTTCCTAACACATCTTGCCTCTGCTCCAGTCCTCACAGTAATTTTGCTCTGCACATACTCCTCCCAGAAAACAGGAACATAACTGGGAAGTCAAGAGAAGTTAAGGGATCTGAGCACTTCCCTATGCTAATTTAAAAAAAATAAAAAAAGACTCCACCAGACTACTGAATCCTCAGGACAGAAATGAAACATAACATGCAGGAAAGCTCCCATTTTTCTCCCTCCCAAAGCTGTCAAACAACGGCAGCAAAGATGGTTTTTCTGGCTGTAGAGTAGGCCAGCCTTAGAAGCTATTCATAGAAGAGCAATTTTCAAAATTTGAGTCATCTGTACTGGGTGACAGTCAGCCACCATTTATTGCCCAGAACAATGTTGCGTAGTGTTATTCAGTACAGCCCTCTACAGTCAGGGCCAGTTTCTCAGACTGACACTTGTTATATTTGTTTCTGCCCTTCTCTATAGCAGAAGCTATAGAAAGATCCTTTTCTCTCTCCCCTGCCTCGTCCGCTCCCCTTCAAATATTTTTCTTACTTTCATTTAGTCTTGTGGTCTTTATGTAATATTTCTGGGGTTGCAGAGCTCTTCTAGTCTATGTGCGTGGTTTACAAAATATCCCTGTAGCCTTTTTATGCAGAGCTGTGTTTGCAAATGGATGAATCACAGACCTCATTTTTTTTTTTACTTGAGCAATAATTTCTGCTGAAAATCCAGAGGAGTTGCAGTTTAGCTGGAGAGTTTGTGGATATCTTATGTCTGGGGGGGGGAAGAGAAACTTGAGGTCAAACTTCCACTGTCCTGACAAAGTTCAGAAGGCAATCAGGGGGGCTTGGGGCTGCATTCAGAGGAGATGACAGGAGGTTTGACTTGCAAGGAAATGCTTGGCTCACAGGGCACTTGCCTGTTTTCAGGTGCAGCTCCATCATAAGATTAGAACTGCAGGGATTAAAAATAAATTTAAAAATCCCCCCTCGTTCCAGTGTCTGCCAGAAGAAACAAGCTGAACTCTCCTCTGCACTGGGAAGTGCTGCTCTGAGATCAAGGCCACAACTGGTTGAGGAGTTCATGGAAGTTACTGATCTGATGATGTCAAATTGCCCCACCACTGAATGCCTCTGAGACGGAATGAATAAAGTGTTTGTTCCCAGCCTAGAGCTACCGACTTGCACAGCAGTCGTGTAGCCAACCTACATGCCCTTATTTGCAGAAAGAGAGTCGGCACAACGGGGCAGGCAGAACCTCGCAGCAGAGCCGGCCCTGCCCGCACGGGCTGCCAGGCGAAGGCGGGAGCGGGGGAAGGCTGCTGGTGGGAAAGGCAGGGGGACCGGGATGAACTGTGCAGAGTGCTGCTTTTAAAAAATTTGCCCCTTCTCTGAGTGAGCTGGTGTGGGGATCGTAGGGAAGATGCTGAAGAAGGCGAGTCCAAGTCCTGGAGAGGGACCTCTGTTTCTGAGGGCACCGGTCCAAGGGTGGCAAAGCCCCAGAGGTGGATTGCAGCACCGGTGGCCTCCTCCACGCTGGCTTGTGCCCTTCCCGCTCCGCCTGTGAACCAGACACAACCTTCCTTGCAACAAAGGGCACTTGCTTCTCCCGCGGGGTTTCTGCACCAACAAACCGTAAGCGGCGCTTCACAGAGACAGTTTCAAAGGGATGGGGATGCTGCTACTACGTGGTTAAGCTGAACCACCCAGCCGCAGCAGGCGGGGACTCACTCAGTCCTTAGGGACAGTCACATCTGCCCCACACAAAGGCTACACAGATCCCACTGAAACAGCCCATCTTTCCAGGCAGCTGCTTATTTAGTGTAGAATAATGAGCAACTGAGAACATAACTTACACATCTTACAGAACCATGCTGATATTTTACCTTAATAAATCCCAAATAGCATAGAATCCCCTACGCTGGGTTTATTCAGCCCTGAAAGCAAACCTGTATGGTTTTAAATATATTTTATACTCCACATATTTTTAACAAAATCCACACTCCTTAAAAACAGATTACCCTTCATCCAGATACCAACATTCTGAAAGAAGCTTCCACAAAAGGCCTAACGAAGAAATTCTTCACTCATCTCAAAGCAGCACGAGGCTTTGATGAGAGCCTGTCCAACACCCATCTGTAAAGCAACTATTAAGAGATATCCAAGAGGCTCTCTCCAATAACCCAGCTGTTACCTCATTGTAACTTCAGATTCTTCAGGCGTTCTAACACCTGACTCTACTCCTATGTGCAACCAGACAAGTTTAAGTAGCTACCAGATCTTGATGGTATCTTAAGAGTGTTTCATCCTTTAAATGAAAAATCTGCTTTTGCCTAAAGACTTGGAATTTAATGATACCCTGTGCTTTTGCCTGGCCACTCAGGTGCCAGACAGCCCTCTTCCAGGAGCGCCACAGCAGGTCTGCAGCCCACGGAGGATAGGGGCTTGGGGATGGACAGCTGCAGAGACAGCCCCTCTCCCACTGGAGCTTTGAGGATTTAAATTCTCTGTGAATTTATAAACTAATTTATAAACTAACAGAAACAATGCAGATCAGGGTCAAATGCTCTGGATTCCTTCTTTGTTCATTATTTTAAGTAATGATTTGCTGAAGACATCAAAACCAAGGCTGACACAGGCTGAGAAAGCTTCAACTTGTTTTTGTCATCTTACAAAGACAGTTTAAATCTACTTTTTAATAAGCATTTCTAATCCTCCAAGCTTCTTTAGCCTAATTCTCCTTGACAACGCAGTGGCTAGTCTCCAAGATTATATTTATTCTCTATCTGGCTGAAGAAGATCTGCCAGGAAATGGCATATCAGACAATGAGGATTCTATGTCAGAGACACTCTGTGGCAGAGAAGTTCTTGAAGAGCATGAGATACAAAGGTCTAACTCTTACCTTGTACCAGGAAGCCCAAATTTTTTTGTGTGAGGAGGTGTATTCAGTTCCCTCAGCAGAGAGGACATCCAGACATATGCTAAGGTTGGGTGGGAGGGAGCAAACATGATACAGATGACAGGGAATATATTTATCTACCCACAAGTTGTTGGCTGATGTCCTCCTTTCGAGCAGGAAAGAAGCTCTCCTTGTCCCAGATTACCTCCTTCAGGTGAAGTCCATCCAATGCACAGGGCTTAGACCAGCTGAAGCTGTTGCTGAGGAACTTGTTGTGGATCTTGAGTGTAGTCAAGTCCCCTCTCCTAAGCTGCAAGCTTGGCAGCTGCAGCACCTGCTCCAGAAGCGTCTCTTTTTTTGAGTAAAGGTGGGAAGATATATTATAATTTATACTGCCTGGATTATGCAGCGTGCCTGCTTCTTCCCACCCTTACTACCTCTTCAGACTTCAATCTGTACTGCCAAAGACCAAGATTGTCTGTTTAAGCACTAAATAAAGGAAAAAACATGATCATAATTAAGCTCATAATAAACCTTGAAAAACCTGGTTAGGGGGGTGGGTGTGAACAATGCTACTAGCAACTTCCAATTCCTTTTTTTTTGGTGTGTTTTTACACAATTTTTGCAAGCCATATTTTACAATATTGGACATCAATAGAAACAAAGCTGCAATCTCTTTCATTTTCTTGTAGTAATTACCTTTGTAATCTAGGATTTGTTTGCTTGGCTTTGGTTTGCCTTTTTTTTTTTTAAATCAAAACAATCTATGGTATCAGCAGTAGCACTGACAGTTTTTCAGAACATTCTTGGAAATACCAACAAACACGATGTGTTCCCTTACTCAAGTACCTTTCTGGTATTTGGAGGAGAAGCAAAACAAATCATTGCAGCTGTGTTCAAGCCTAGGCATCCAAAAGAGCCAATGGGAAAAGCAAGGAATCAGTTGTGTAAGTAGCAAATTACTGCCTGGTTTGGTTCTTTTGTGATGTGCTCCTTGAGGGAATCCGGCATGCCTTTCGGAAATGAGCATTTTGTTACTTCTCCTGGTTATTTCTGGGTCTGTAGAGTTCATCCCTGTTGTGCAAACACTTGGCTTCCTTTATCATGGAATATGCTGAGGACATAAATCATTAAATGAATGGCTTATCTACATTCATAAGCTACAGAAACCTGTGCAGCTTCAGGGACGCCATCGGAGACACATACAAGGACAAAGATGTCTGAAAGCTGATCGCTCTCAGGTATTTATTCGTGCAACTGGATGGTTGCAGTAGCTTCCAGAATGGCTCTGCGGGTGGGCACATCATCAGAGAATAATTCCCCTCCTCACTCCACAACAGCTTTGGGTGAGAGATCTGGATTTAATTGCAAACTGAAAAGGAAAGCTGCATGCTATGCACTTAAGCACCACTTTGCACCGTAGGTATCCTAAGAAAAGGAAAGTCATCAAATGCTGATGGAAGAGCAGCTCAGAGATCCCTGCTCCTTCCTCTCTCACTAACCTTCTGCTCCTGAGTTCAAATAAGTTCAACCAGACCTAAACAAATGCAAAGCAAGTCGTCTCTTCCAAGCATGATACTCAGCAACAAACAGTCCTTGAAACATCCCAAAACAGCAATCAGCTACAACAGTACAGTTTGACAGATCAAATACCAACAGATTATGTTAGTACCTCCCTCTCTCCCTCCACCTTTTGACTCTATACTTCCCAAGATTAATGGGGTTTTTAATGGTTTCAAACTACTTTCCGCGCCTCGAATCTAGCCCATACATACCTCTGACATCCACACTGGGTGCATTTGCCCACTAAATGCTGGCAGTGCGCCTGTGGGTACTTACCAAGGCTCTTGGGTACCAAGTTAGTTTGGAAATGCTGCATACCCTGCTTGGGAATATGGGAGTATTGTATACCCTGCTTACCATCAAGAACAATTTCCAAAGGGGGGAGGTGCAGGGGAATAAAAAAACCCACAAGAAGCCTTTAAAAAATCTGTGTGCCCCTGTGATTTTCAGCCCTTTGAAAAAGCAAGAGAGAGCAGAAAAGCACCCCTGGTGTGCGGTTAAGATAGCTACAAAGGAACTATTCTCACCCGGTTCCTTCGGTAAAAGGAAGGGTGCTTTGACTGCATTTTTTTGGCCTTGCAAAGCTGACAGATACTGATGGATAATTTGGAACAGCCAAAAATCTTTGTTCTAAAAACACTGACTCATACATGTTACATCCAGATGTTTTACTGGGTTCTTAATAGATATCAACTCTTTAAATAAATACTCAGAAATTGCATTTTATACAGTGACGCGTGCCCGCGTGGAGGGGAGAGAAAAGATGGGAGAGGAGCTCCATTAAGAGCAGCTTAAAAGGGAGGATTTTCACCCCCCAACACGGCCACTCTAAATACAAAAAAAAGCCCAACACTTTATTTCTGCCTAATCAAGTTTGAAAATTAATAGCACCAAGATTCTTAATGAGCAATTAGGACCTTGCAGGCTGCTCTCTCCAGCAGGCACAGGAGCTTGCATGTAAACACGCCAGTGCCGATTTCCCCACCGCCCCCCACCTCATGGCTGGGTCAGCAGCAGCCACCCAGCCTGCTGGATCCGGGTGGCCCCCAGCAGAAACATCCCCAGGACTTCTGACAGCTGGCCCTTCTTCTCTTCCAGAAGTAAAGGGCTCCCATGTCCCTCCTCTGCTGGGATTCAAGAAAGGAAGAAAACCTGAGGGGATTTTGAGGAGGTACACCCACCCCATTTCAGGTTTGGGAAGCATGAGAAACTCTGCAAGTTGCACAACATAAGTCCCTTGAATTTGTTGCCCCAGTCTGATTCTCATCAGTTCGTGATGGAAGAAGCTTTAGGTACGGGCTATTCTGCCTTGCAGTCACTGCTGGGTAAAACCGACAGGGAAGGTTGTTGTCCCTTTAGAAGGCAACACTGTTTCATCTGAAGATGGAAGTTGGTAAACCTTTTAGCAGAGAGCTGTCCCAGCTGAAGAACATGAACTGCAATGCACACTAAATGCAACAAGCATTAACACAGACTGAATTGCTGATCTGCCAGAAGTCCGAGCTGAAGGTCTGCTGCTGACACACTGCTGGAACCAGTCGGTGACTGACAGAGGCAGGTATGACAATGCAATAAAGGAAAGGATCTCCGAGGCAAGTAGGATCAGGCCATTCCTCTGCACCTCTTTGCAATAGTGTAAAGACTTTGTTAACCATTAAGGTCGGGAAACTTCCAACGTCAGCTTTAGACAGTTCACTGCTGAGAAGGCTCCTCAGCCAAAATGCTGGCTGCTCTTCTAGTTTAGACTAGCATAGTCTGGACACAAAGGCATTAGCATTACTAGCACCAGCCTTACTGTGGCTGACACCAGCCAAAAACCCATGTGGCATGTAATGGAGTCCCATCCTTACTCATGGCACAAAGGCAGTCACAGGAACACTGCAACTTCCATGAAAATTAAATTCCCCTTTCAATCTCAGAAATATTGTCCACATTACATAGAACACAATCACGCAGTTTCACTGGGCTTGTTTTTCCTCCACCGCTTTTGGGAATCCAAATCCAGCAGCACAAGCCCCCTTCCCACACCACGGATTCCCATCCCTGAAAAGCTTCATGCTATGCTGAAGCAGAGCTAGTAACAGCCTACCCTGAGCCCTGGCTGTCAGCAGCCACCCAGCAACACCACCTCTCCTCCTGCGATGGGGCTCTCACAGGTGGGAGCGCAAAATTCAGGAGCAAAGTGTGGCACAGGAACAGAGGTGCCTCTGGGCCGATCAGCCAACAGACACCAAGTTCTCTGGAGTTTCAGTCACTCACACACAGGCAAAAACGACAGCTGCACTTGTAAAGACAGATTCTGGGGAAAGAAAGGAACTACTAGAAAGTCATCCTCTTTAAAAGACCTTTATTTTGGTTGCACGGTTACAATCCCGAAGCCCACGTATGCTTACAGTTGGATTGTTCCCAGATAATATTCCATAGCTTGCCATGTAAACAGTGCATTCCGTATCAGCCTAATGTACAAGAACTTTATAAAATACAGATTAAGTGGCTTTTTCATCTGTACACTTTTCAGATTAGTTCATCAAGATCAATTAAAAAGGCAAACAGATTAATTGGCAAAAAAGTGTTGTTACATTTTTAATATATTAGTACAAAATGGCACAAAAGGAAAAAGGTCATTTTAAAGGCTATAAGCATCAAACATCTTAAACAGTTCAAATCAGTCCAACTTAATTTCAAATACCACTGTTGAACTTGGAATTGAATTTATAATCCGCTTTTCCTCAGCTTTAAGAAAGACCTCATGTACAACTTTGGATCTGTTTGAGGAAACTGAATCACAGCAGTTTCAGAACAGCAATACTTAAGTGCAGTTAGGAAGTTGGGAATTTCTATTCTTCCCAGTAAATCTAAGAATTCACAGACTAGAGCTTATTTTCATCTAGCCAAGCTCACTGATGCACACTTCAGATGCAAAGATACCGGACGTGTGCACATAAAACACTGTATTTCTTAATGCAAGGACTGGAACAAAAAAAAATCCACATAATTACACCATCCACCCTACCCACCTTTGCAGGAGGCTTCCAGGCATAACCATACTTGACCCTGGATACAGATATATATGAAGCATCTGAAAGATTTCAGGCAAACTGAAGGCTTAATTCAAAGGTTTCAGTTTTAAAAGAGAGATCACACCAACTTCTGCAACCTATATTTTATTTCTGAACCACCCATGTCAAACGGGCAGGTGACTGGGATGGAAGGGAAAGAGACAGAAAGAAATAAATTTCTAACTTAAAAATAAATTCTGAGTTGTGGATTTGTTGCCTCAAGCAACAATTCAGGAGCCTGTTTTGGCAGCAACATTTAGCAATATCCTAAAAGATAATTACCTGCCCCTTCAAAACAAACTATCAGGGTTTTGATTACACACGCACACACCCGTCCCCAAACCTTAAGAGGTTTTCATGTTTAAGGTAATGGAACAGTTCATGATGCTGACTGTTTTTTTCCTAGTAAGAAAGCACTCCCATCCAACAGGGCAGGCAGTTATACTTAGGGTAGTACTGAGCACGTTACTTCTCAGGTTAAAACAAAAAAATCTTCTTAAAAAAATAAGTGTAAGGTAGTACAGAACCATTATCTTACTCAGCTTCACAATAAGCAAACCATGACTAGGAATTTCCTTTCATAATTTAAGTACCAACCGCGACGCTTTCTCCAGGGGGCTTATTTTAGGGATAGCCATAGGATGATCCCAAGCAGCAACACTCCAACAGCAAGGACAATAACTAGGATGCACATCTTCTTTCGGGACTTTTGCTGCCAACAGACAAAAAAAAAAACCAACAAACCAAACAAGTTGATTGAAAACTGCACCACCACATCAGAAGACTAATCAAATGCTTTTATGGTCCCAATGTTTGTGCAATCTAACTAAATTGTTGTTAGTAAGGACACAAGTCATATAAAGTTTTAAAAAAAAAAGAAAAGCTAATTTATCCATGACTTATGGCCATATCATTCAACAGAATTATTTCAGTGGTATTTTCTGGCATACATAATAAACTAATGAAAGAGAATGCAGTAATGTAATGAATGGATGTAGTTAGAACACTGGGGGAAAAATGTGAAAGGGCTGGTGATAGTGTACAAAGGAAAATGGTCAATCAATCTGCACAGAGAGAAGGGGACAAAGGATTGTAATTTTAGGCTTCTGGAAGATTGATTGACTTGGCATCTGTTTGCATGGTTATTTTAAAAGTTAGTTTTGTGAAGTTGCTTCAGTATAATTTGCTCTTAAAAAGAGAGAACCGACTAGAGACACAGTTACATAGATGTCACTAAAATAAAGTGTAAGTCTTTAAGTTATGAGCACGTCCAGAGCTTTCACATCTCCCATACAGGTCCTTAAGTTGAGATACCAGAACACCCAAGCTGTCTGTCATCCTTTATCTAAAGGATATGGAATTTGAAGGTTTCCCTCACAGCAGGAAAGGAAATTACCAGTAGGTTTCACAGCCTTTTGCTGATAGCCAAGGGATAGTAACACTCAAATCTTGGTATTCTAGGCCACAGCTCCAGAATCAAACCAGGCCTTGCTCTATTTGACAGAGGTTCTTCTGCATGGATGGTTTTATTTACCCCTCCCTGAAGAAACCATCTGTTAGTTCTTCACTGGAGCTGCGAGTTCTCTGCCCACTAACACTCCGACTACCAAGTTGCTTAACTATTCCTTTCTAGTTTCACTATCTCATTACCATTTCTCCCATCACTTTTCTTCTTTTAGTCATTTTACTTCCCAGAACTCCATCCACTTCCTAGAGTACCTTCCTTTTTAAAAATAAATTTGTGGCCAGTTCTCTCCTTACACTCCCAGTCTCTTCTGTTCTCATCCTGAAGACCATCTCTTGCCAGCACTGCGTTGAAATCAAATGTTTTCCCTGTAACACTACTTAAGTAAAGGTAGTGGACTAAAGACAGTGAGATCTCACTTTTTTCATATACCTGACCATCATCTCCACAAGTGCTGAAGCAGCAGTGGTAAAGGGGGAAAGAAAGAAAGAAGAGGAGCTTGACTTCACCCAAACATCTCTGCTGTGTGAATGCACCCCATAGGGCAGATGAGTGGTGCATACCTCATCTAGCCCCAAACAGGACTTGTGAGGGTACCAACCACGTGCAGCCTCATCCGGCCAGCACGCAGCAGGGCAGGGCATACAGATGTAACAGCTGCCAAAACTGAAATAAGTTTGCTGGAAGTGGAAATGGTTTTTCAGCACCTTGGAGCAACGATGAGTTTTCAAGCAAAGGAAAGTGCAAATCTGAAGCAAACTACACCATCCTTCCAAACACAGGCAAACTCGGCCGAGTGTTCGGTCTCTGCTGCAAGACCAACGGAACAGAAGCCTGTCAGAAAATCTCAACCACCTTCCTTTGAGATCAGAAGATATTAATCCTTTCCTCCTCGAGATGAAAAACTTTGTGCTTTACTTCGAATTTGAACCAGAAAACTAACACCTGCTACTGAAAATTTTGGCTGCCACTGTTGTTTTTTCTCCTGAATTTCATCAGCATCAAAACAGGAACCAGCAATCATAATTAACATGCTAATTAGTGCCACCTAGAATATAGTTCAAGGATGCATCCACCCCTTTCCCTCTCCCACTTCTGAAGTCAGCAGGCAACCCTTCAGACATTTTGTCATTGATCTACTGTGCTGGTTACTAACTACACACATAAGAGGACTTTTTTTTTAAAAAAAAGGTCTAAATATAACTCTGATTCAAGAGAGAATATTTATTACTAGCGAGATTATTTCTAATAAGTTCCAAAAATGTTATAAAGTGGAGGCATTAAAAGTATTTTAAAAGGCTTTTAAAAACAAATCGAGAATTTGAAATATGTTTTTAACATCAGGGTAGCAATTAACAGATGCTGGAAATATACAGCTTCAGGAAGATTTCAGACAGCAAAAATCAGTCTAATTGGCAGCACCTCCAGAAGACTTCCCTGAGTATCTTCCCTACTCCTCCAGTGATCCTTAGTGGCTTGCTCTCCATCCATAGGAACCTTTTACTTCTTGAGCTGTAGGAGGAGGGGTTTGTTTGTCTGTTTGTTTTGTTTTTAAATGTGTAACTCCAGGTGCTCTGAAACAGCCTGGCTAATTTTATGGGAAACCCAAAGCTATCAGAGGCCACTGACTTTTATTTTGTTGTGACCTAGAAATACCCTGGTAGTCTAACATAATAAGCAAGTCTCCAAGCCTTAAGGAAATTGCTAAGCAAAATCTGAACTGCATAAGAAAGTGGAAGGCAGGACTACTGAGAAAGGACTGTTATACACAGCTGGCAGCCTGCCGTGACATTACCTGGTAGTTTGCAGCTCTGGACAGTTGCTGGTTTGCTTGTTGCACGTGTACCTCTGCGTTCTCCACGTTGGCTTCGATGCTATCTTTATTTCGAAAGAGGAGATTTCAAATTTTGATTAGGTATAACCCAGGCAAAGGTTTAGAATTAGAATACTGAAATACGCTTGAGAACATACGTAATAGCTGCTGCTCAATTACTGGTGCCTTCATCAATGCCCAAAGTTTTACACCTTGCAATATGGAAGTCTGACCCAGCCTAGAAGTCTGAGTTTGTTTCTGAATCACCCAGGCAGTGAGTGGCTGACTTGACATCAGTAACAGTGCCCTGCTTCTAGAGCTGAACCTTAACCAGGATAGAAACTTTGAGTACTTTTACTTTTTTCTTTCCTTTTATTTTTGGGGGTTTGTTTTGGGTTTGGTTTTGTTTGTTTGTTTGTTGTGGTTGGTTTTTGTTTTTTTACTTTCACTTGTTCTCCAGCTTGCTGCTGACTAACTTTTGGCTCAGACTTTAAAAACAGTCCTAAGGCATATGAAATCAGAGGAAACACACACAAAACACCCCAAGAGGCACAAGTCTAGTTTGGTATTCTAGCATACTGACACAGATTAAGTTTTTTCTTCCTGTAAAAATAAGAACACATTATGGCTAAGGCAATAAAGAGAAAAAGCCCTGCAAATGTATGCTGGCCAGACAAGAGCATGGCTTAGCAGCAGACTCAGAAAATGTGTTTTCCAATCACATTTCCTTAAAAAAAAATCTGTTTGCATGGAGGGTAAAGCAGAGACCTTTGCTGAATCTGCACACTTGTAATACTAGTCAATAGAATAAAACTCCCCACATGAACTCCATTTTATGTACAAACAGTTCAAAAAATTACTTTACAAGACATTTTATATACATTTAAGACTACAAAATGTCTTTAACTACATTTTAAACACATTATCTTAATGTATTCCCAGTCTCCTCAGCCAGTCTACCCATTATCAGGTAGCACCTGATTTGCTTGAGCATCAATATTCTCCTTAGAGGAGTTCTTCCAGCAAAAGAATTTCTACACTGCTGATCCCCAGAGAAACAGAATAAAAATGTTTCAGACTTACCTATCACATCACCTTGTTCATGAATCATCATTCCTAGATCTTTAAAAATTTCATTGATGTCCATAATATCTGCCTGCAAGCAAACAATCATCACATTAATTGAGGCACTCTAGCATAGACATGATCCAACTACTGCTCCTCCTCCTAAGTCTGAATCCATGACTCTTTATAAACCTTAATACATTTATTTGGAAATCATAATCCAACTGAATATGGGTATGTGCACAAAGTACACTTCACATCACAAACAACATCCCTCATTGCTGAGGGCTTCTCTACACACTTCCTTGAATTAGTTTAACCGAAGGGAAAGGCTCATTCCAGTTTTGCTTAAAAGCTACCCATTGAAGCCAAATTAATAAAAGCAGGTGCAGAAAGTATTTTGTATTAGTTTTTATATGCCTGTTAAATTAAACACCCCCAAATTTCGTAAGTGGCACACTTTACACTTTTACTTCTATAATACGATCAGGTTATCTCACCTGTATTGTTTATCCTATTACCATCTCATTATGAAGAAATGATAGATGACAGGTTACCACTGTGCATATGGTCTCTTCTTAACTACAGTTTAGTTCACTGTATGTTAATGTGTGGGTGGCAAGGGAGAAATTATTGAAAAATTGGTATAGAACAGATTTTGCCACATGCTACAGCAAGACTTCCCAACAAACTCAAGTTCTGTCGTCTTTCTTGTTGATGGCAGAGATGTGGATTTCAGACTGGCTGGAAAATGTAATTTTGTCTTCACCAAAGTCTCTTTGTGTCAGTATTTCACCACGTGACAATTTTTTGTGTAGCTTATATCTTGTTTTAAAGTTTTAGACCTTTTGACCAGCCCTTAACTACAAAAGTTTGAATGAAACAAGAGTACCTGTATTTTTAGAAGCGTTCAAAATGAACACTTACAAAATTAAGATGTTTAACAATATATAATAAGTACACCTGCAAGGAAAGTTATAATTTTGCTTTATTTATAGTCAATATTAAAAATTTGATAGGATGACTATGTTGGAGAAAAGCAGTACGGGGTTTTTTTGCAATCACATGAGCACTCTCTTATTCCATAACTCAACCACTTAAGTTACACACAGTGTCAGAAGATGGCTGTCATGCAGTAGATTTCTAATGCCCATTTCACATCTAACGGCAATATTTGTAGCACTGAAGGAAAAAACCCGCACCCACAAACAAACCCTAACCCCTCCAGATTAATGTTTGCAATTAGTGCTCATGCCACTACACAATGTGTTTTTCTTTGGAAATGTTAAAAAGCATATTCCTCTGTAAAACCACTTGTACTTACCTCAAGCTGCCTGATGGAAGATTCTCTCTCCTCGATAAGACGGAGGTCATCTTCTGTAATTTCATCATCTTGCACTTGTGCTTGGGGTTGACTACCAAGCAAAAAAATAACCCCAGAATTGAACAGGTGTGGTGAGAAATAACTCAGAAGAATAAAACAGTCAAGTACATGGCATTGAGCTGGCTGACTGGAAATTCCAAGTATGAATACAAAGGCAAAGTTTCTTCCGAGTTATAAATTGCACAGGTTATACCCATCTGAGGCGAAAGCAAGCTAACCAACAAAATAGAACCTGAGACTGAGAAGCAGCTCTCAGAGTATGAAAGTTTTACTCTATTCGCAGATTGGACTCTGCTTACCTAAGTTTGGGCCTCAGAAATCCCAAACACAGACTTAGGGCAGCTTAAGGAGATGATCAAAGCTTAGGGGGAAAAAAAAAGGGAGATGTGCCAACTGCTACTTTTCCTTACAAAAGTAGCAGGTTTTTTTTCCTTTTATCCCAACAAAGCCTCTCCTCTGCACTTGCCCTATAGAAGAAAGCCTAAATGAACAACCTATTCATAGAATCATAGAATGACATGGCTTGGAAGGGACCCCAAGGATCATAGAGCTCCAACCCCCCTGCCACAGGCAGAGCCACCAACCTCCAGGCCTGGATCTACACAAGGTTGCCCAAGGCCCCATCCAACCTGGCCTTGAACCCCTCCAGGGACGGGGCATCCACTACTTCTCTGGGCAGCCTGTGCCAGCACCTCACCGCTCCTTCCGTAAAAAACTTCCCCCAAATTCCCAATTCCCTCCAGAAAAAGGCAACTGATCAGAAAAAAAAGTATAATAAAAACATAAGAATAATAACATCATCATCATCAGCGGCTGGCTTCCCTACAGGCTATTCATTATTCTGATCTGGGCTAAGACTTTTTATCAAATTCAGCCTACCTGTCCCAAGAGACAAGCGTTCCTTCTTTGTAGTTATCTTCAGGAGCACCACCCTACATCATCAGTGTATATAAAACATAAATAAAAGATTAGGGCTCTGAAAGAAGCACTGTCAGCATTTCTGTAAGTCAATATTGCAAGGTTTATATTGTCAACTTCAAACTGAAACATGATTTAACACATTCTCATCCTGATTCTCCTTTATGAATGTGTAGAGCTGAAACACAAGCAAAAACATTCAGCTCTAACTGCCTGCTAAAATTTACAAGTACAGCAATGTGTATGTGACACAGAGTGAAGAAGCACCATTGATATGCTAACAAGGAAAAGCTCAACATCTCAAGCTCCTCAGCACTTCTCTGCTTACATTCTCCATAGAAATCTGGCAAGTTATTCTTCCCTGTAGGAAAAAAAATATGTTGACATCCAAGGGTTCAGCAAAAGCATTTCAAAATCTACTAAAAATTGCTTTTGCAAGATTACAGGATGAACCCAGAGGCAGTTCCTGCATCTGTGTGACAAAGGCAAGTTAAAAATCACAGTTCTTCTAGGGAGCTAAAACTTAATCCAGTCTTTACTATAAAACAAACTGTGTAATTCAGCTATACATAAAATCGAGCAAAGAAAGCTTATAACTATACACTTATAATCACACAGCACACATTCTGCAGCATTTGGAGCCAGATATAAGCTTTTGTAAATAACACTGTGGAGGCACGTATGAACTCCACCACCACCACCACTACTGTCAACAGGGTATAATGGCACGTTTTCCAATACTTACAGATACCCTTGAGCTGGCTCTTACTCTGGCTACAAAGTCTTTTTCTTTCTCTGCAGCTTGCCTTTGGAGTCTTTGGAAGTTTGTTAGTGCTGTGGTGAACTCCCCCACAAGACGGTCTTTCTGTATTTTCCTTTGACGCTGTAGGAGAAAAAGATTTACCAAGTCAAATGAGTTCTGGCTTTTCAAGGCTTTGCCATTTCCAGGCTGCTCAAGGCTAAGGCACACACTCATTCTCTTTCTAAATAGGTGCGAGGGAAGGCTGTCTACTAAACCATTTGCAACTGCATGGACAAACCTTCATTCCCTCCAGGATCACGTAACTTAAGGAAGAAACCAATGCATTTATTCTCATTAAACAGCAGGAAATGAGAAATGAGCAGGGAAAAGAAAGCTTCTACCTTCCTTATTATCTGTTGATTATACAACCTCCTGCCTAAATATTTTGATATCATGAATGCTAAAATATGTAAAGGTGACTGAGTTAGGGGGGCGGAATGGTGCAGAAAAGAAAGAACAGGGCACTTCATGTGCAATTTACATACACGCTGGAAATACATATTGAGCAGCATCCAGAAGTGGGCTTGCATCCTTCCTTAAACGCTTAAGAACTGCTACAAAAACACCTGTTCTTAACTTTCTGCCTTTTTTTTTAAAAAAAAAAACCAAACACCCAGAGATGTGGGGGAGGCAAAAGGAAAATGGAACACTCAGGATAGTATCCCTAAATGCATGCACTACATCAACCTTCCCTTCAGAATTTCTGAAAGGTTATAATTAGCCATTCATCAATCTGCTACTTATGCATTTCATTGGGAGGTAGCTTTGACCAAGATGTTCATGAGAAAGAGAGGAAAATTAAACAGTAAAACATCTCACTGCCAAGGCCAAGTTTTAACACCTCTGTTGGAAGTTTACAACTTGATGGGATAAGCACACCTATACCATGGCCAGCCTCTTGAATTCTGTGTTTCAGGACAATTAACTTCCCTAAAGTCTCCTTGGTAACCAACAACAGACCAGGCAATTTTACCAAATGCCGATAACCTGAACCCACACTTCCTGGGATCCTGTTGCTCCTCCTTTGTTTAAGCGACAGATTTCACTAGGATAAGAAACCACAGGATGGCAGACAGGAGTGTGCTAATGACAACAGGCACTTCACATGTCACATCCTGATGAGATTTTACACAGACCTGGGAAAACAACAGTTTAAAGACTGCACAAGTTGTTTTTAGTAACAGGTTCTGTACATTCCTCTTTAAAAAAGTAAAAGTCTGCAGACAAGACACAAGCATATATGCTTATCTGAGTGATTTAGAACAGACCCAGTGCACATAATCAAATTATTCAGACAGTGGGTAAATAGATCTGGCCCCTGCCTGGCAAGCAATTTTGGCACACAATTCCTTGACTCTGGAAGCAGTCAGAATGCCTGTGGAGTCAGATGTAGCATCACTGCAACTGATTACAAAGTGCCTGGCTACCTGCAATCACAGACACAGTACACTGCCTTGTTTCCTACCATTTGAGTCAAACTACCTGATTCCTGACACAGAAAACCAACTTTGGAACAAGCCTGGGCTGCAACAAAATATTCTGACGTTGTACCTGTCCCTGTTGCGCAACTGTGTCAAGTAAACAGTGCTTTGAAAGCCTGGTGAGGAGCACAAAAATAGGCACACAAAACTGAAGTCACCCAAGTACTCTACATGAGCCAACATGATCAAACACAGCATGCTCTTTGGTTTTATACCTGTTCACTTGTTGCAGGCAAGGATCCAAACTCTTTAATGTATTTGTCAGTTTCTTTGGCAAGCTGGTTGGTGTACTGCTGCTTCTGTTGTCTAAAACCAAATGCAAAGTTTTATTAGAGACTACCACTACGTTACTTTGAATTCCACTGATTCTCAGAAGAGCAGCTTGCCTAAAGTGCACAAAGCCCTCTTATTTCACTCTTCACTCTAGAGACACAACACCACGGCCTCCAGGCGGGACAGATGCTGAAGGTGCGTGTGCGTTCCTCACAGCACCTCATTACTCACCTTTTTTCTTTTCTTTTTTTAACTTTCTTCTATTTTCCTAGGGTGCAGCAATAGGTTTCTAGTTATTGTGAGTATCTATATGTTTCCAATACCACAGTTCAATTCCTGATAGTTCCTGGGAACCTTATGCAAAGGCATCTATATTCTCCTGTGATACAATGTCTGTGAACTTAGTTGAAAACTTTATCATTTACTAATAGCTTTAATGGTGCTTAAAAAAAAAAAGAAAGATCCTCCTCAGTAGCATTACTATTTTGGGTTTTTTGCTTCTCTGCCTCTGATACTATCACATCCTCTTTTACCAATTTTCAGGCTTTTTTCCCCATAGCAACTCCAATTCTTTACCTGCTTTTGTATCATACCCACCCCCCAGGTATATAAAAAGGTTTTATGAGGAAAGGTATTAGCAAATGATATCAATATTTAAAATAATCAAATGACTCTTCAGATCCATACCAACATGAAAGGAAGGACCAAATGTCCAGACAAGCTAAAAAGGGACAGATAAAAACTCCAGAAAGCTTGCCATATATATTACCTCAAAAAAGGGACTGGAATGACAGTTCACAACAGCTTCTATCCAGTTTAGTTGTGAATTTATGCCTAGATCCTGTCTCATTATTGCAACAACTGTACATGTTGATCTTCTGCTATTCAGAGTCTCAGGTAGGACATCCACTGTGGATTGTACCTGGCTGGCCCTGTATTCAGGCCGTTAGAAAGCAAGTTGGCTGTTCACACAAAATAAACGTGATGCCTTTGGTCCAATCCACACCTTCTCCCCCTCTCCTTCAACAGCCATAGCGTGGCATTAGCCACTCTGAAGACTGCCAACTTTCTCACCCACGGGCTTGGCACAACAGGTCACTTGCATGCATTTATGATGCCAAGATTAATGTGGCAAAGGAGTTTAATGGAAAAAAAAATCATACCAGGCCATTAAACTGTGAAGTGGAGGACAGTGGACTGTCTCTGCTAGCAGCACAGTGTTGCAGTTTGGTGTAACTGCTGCTTCAGTGGCTCTTGTAGGCTGCAGTTACAGCTTTCTGCAAGCCCCATGTTTTGAAAAACACTGGTACATTCAAGGCAAAATTTGAGACCAAGCCTATCAGAGCTGGTCATAGCGCCTCTGTGAATCACATATAGGAGAAAAAAAACTGCTGGCAGGCGCACTTTGCCACCGGAGCGGGAGTGAGAAGATGTAACAAGCTGCACGGACGCCAAGGCCAGGCCCGCCGCAGGGGGGGGGGGATGAAGAATGTGAAGAGAAAGTTTCCCCTGCAGCTCGTGGTGGAGTCCATGGTGAAACGGGTGTCCCCCCGAAGCCCATGGATGAGGACGGGGAGCAGAGACAACTATGCCCTGTGAAGATTGATCCACGCCTCAGCAGGTTTGCCAAGGGACTTGTGACTTTGCGGGTGACCAGGCCGGGGGGTCTGGACCCGGACGTCAGCACCCTATGGAGGGGAGAGTCCTGCTGAGAGGCCTGTGGTGAGGGGATGACTCCCCGATAGAGAGGACTCACGCTGCAGAAGGTCGTGGACACGACTCTCGCGTGGGTGGGACCCCACGGTGCCGCAGGGGAAGGGGGTGTGTATGTGGAATCCCCCCCCCCCCAGCTGAGATGGAAGACAGCTTGGGAGGAACGGACTGAAACCCCTCACTCTCCATTCCCTGCCCCCCCTGTACTGCGAACGGGAGGGAAGAAGGGAGCGAATCTCTGATTAAAGTCATGAGTGCGAAGAGGCGAGGGGTGGGGGGAAGTAGAAGTGATAATATCTGGGGAAGAAAAGCAGCTTGTTGGGAATCACCGGAACCCCACTGCCCATTCCCTGCCCCTCCCTGCGCCATGTTGGGGGGGGAAGAAGGGAGTGAATCGTGATGAGTTTTAAGTTTGCTAAGAAGGAAGGGGTGGGGGGAAGGTGCTTGAAGACCTGGCCGCTTCTTATCTCGTTCCGGTTCACTGGGTGTAGTAGTTGTAGTAAGTAGTAATAAATCACTTTTTCTTTCCTTTATTCTGTGCTGCGTCTGTTTTGCCCATTGCACTAATTGGAGAGTGATCCCTCTGTCCTTATCTCAAGTCCTAAGCCTCCCAATATCTATTTTCTACCCCTTTTCGGCTGAAGGGGGGAGTGAGCGAGCAGCTTGGTGGGTATTTGGCCTTTGGTTAGGTCCAAAACCACCACACACAGTAATGAAAATACACCTTCAGGTGACTGAACTACAGCACAGCATCTGCCTTGGAGCCTTATTTCAAACTTCTGCTATTTTAGTATTTTTGGTACATGTTTATATTATAATGTCATCCCCTACTGCAGTTTTCATCACTGAACAACATTCCCCATTCTGCCCCAGTATCTCATGTCACTCCTCCCCCCCAGTATATTCACTACCTTGTGAAACATGCAGGTAGATTTGAAGGCAAGTGGAGGAGTGTGGGTGTTTGTTTTTTAAAACAGTGACACTGTTTTCTGTTCCCACCCCTTTCCTTTTGCTGACATACAGCACTGGTTTTACAAATGTATGGATACTGCAGGCAATGCAAGTGGGCAAACCAGATGACTCTACAAAGACCATCCAAGATTAATTTTAACATTTAAATTTCAAGCATGTCTTTATACCTGCCTTTCTCAGTGAGATCAAGCGCTTTGCCCAACAAAAAACAAAACCCACCTCATCATCTACCAGGAGATTGTTTACAATGCAGTGAAATTAAACATTTCATGTGAAGTACTTACAGCTGCTGCCTCAACTCAGGCGTGTCTTGCGGGGTTCCCAGTTGATGCAGTATCCTTTGTATTTCGGCAGCTGTTTGTGAAGACACAGAGAAACTTTGATGGTGCACAGATGAGTCCCACTTCATTTTATGCATTTCTGCCTGACAAGTCTAAAGCCGTAAGAGTTGACAGAAACTGATACTCAAGACTTTTTCAACACACTACAAAGTCCCAGAACAACTAGGGATGGGGTTTGCCATGCCAAAGACAAAGCCCAGGGTTTCCCATAAAGGATGAGAATGTACTCGAGTTTCTAGGTAGAAACATGCAGTTTAAAGATCAGTTAATAGCTTCACTACAGTAAGTATACATCAGGCCTTTTAATATTACTTCTAAAAACAAGCAGCAGAATCCTTATTCTAGCCTAATCATATTTAATGCATGTCATTTTGGAATGCTGTACGACCAACTGCCATGACATTATCATACATGAATATCTCAGAACCAGTGCATTGATAAGAGACAGCAATAAAGCACTCATGGGCTTAAGAGTACATAAACATCACTGGTGGTTTGTAGCCCATATTTTAAAATCTCAAAATTACTATTCAAACCTGAACACCTGAGGGGTTTTTTTGTTTAAGTACATTCCATTAAGTACTGCAAAAACTGACACATCATCTGAGCCTTATTTTCAGCATAAAATATTTTGCTGTCACATGAGAGCAAGGAGAAAAATGCAGACGCCACAAGGATATGCAGTTTATTACACTAAAAAACTAGTATCCTTGATGTGCTTTACCTCAGCTTAACACCCTCATATCTTCTAAAACAAAAGACCAAATATTCTAAAGAAGTTATTTTTGATTCATCTCAGCTAGGAGTAGACTTGTCCTCTATCTCTGTGGCCCTCCCCTGGCAGACTGGTGTACTACACAGTCAGTAGAAAACACGGTTACAGTACACTGATCTTCATTTTACTATCATGCTATTTTTTTTCCTCCTAAATGCAGTTAAAATTGCAGTAAATGGCATCTCTAAGCAATAAGGAAGGCCATTAAAAAAAAAAAGCATAAAAGCATTTTTTTTCCATGTACTATTTCATGTACTATGGGAGAGCTCTGTAACAGACAGAGCTTCAGTTACTTGAAATGTATGTTCAGCAGTTAGATAAAACTGGAATTCCGTAGAACTTTTTTTAGTAATAATATTAATCCTAGTCTTTGTTTGATAACGAGTCTCAAGTGAATTACATGATATTGGGCTTTCTACGTTGCTTCCCATAATGTCACGATGTCGATGCCTGCTATAGCCAATCCCCTCTGTGCACACCCAGGAAACAATGGCAGGGAAAAAAGGGAAAAGTTAGTCCCCAAGATTTGCATAAGGTGAACATCAAACACCTCAAGGCAGAAATCTTTAGGGGAACTGAGTGGACACAAGCCACTAAAAAAATTCCCGAGGGGGAACAGCACTCTAGGATGGGTTTCCCACAGCTGTTGTTTTAACTGAGCTGAAAAGCAGCAAAACATAAGTGAAAGTTTTTGAATTTTGTCTACGGTCACCACCTACCAGTGAGCCTGGACAGGGGGGCCAAACCCAGCCTCCAGCCTGGGAACGGGGAGGGTCTTCCCTCCCTGCTGCTCCTCAGCAGCTGGATCTGGTCACACTGACTGGTGAACACCGACTTGGAGTAATTTATCTTCAGTGCAACGCATTGTTTTAAAGCAAACAAACAATAAATAACTTGCCTGTGTTCTCTTCAACAGTGTGAAGTTTTAATATCTGTAAAACTGAACGCAAATTGTCCTTTATTTCCTCTAAGGTAGTCTCCCTTCTGATTGCTGAGCCAAGGGGTTCAGTATTCCGTATGCTCTTTTACAGAGAGAATAAATAAAAAACCCAAACTCAAAACGTATTGCAAGCCTTCCGTTAACAGCTCTTCGGCAGACAGATGAAGGATCGGTATGTCCTACTGCCACCTAGAGAGGCATTATTTAACTGCAAATAGCGAAAGTACAGGTTTGTGTTTTAAATTCCCTGAAACAAAGCCTGCATTTAGCTTTTTTGCATTCCAAGCTAATCAGATATTTATCCTATTCTAAAACTGAATACAAGTAGATAAAAGGCAGCACCACATCAGCTACAGTTTCAGGAAGAGGGAAGTTCATCCCAGGTCAGATCTTGTGATTCAAGAATTCAGCACAAAGTGAAAACACATTTTACCATGAAGTGCATATGTATGCATCAAAATAGCAAAGTGCTAACAGAATTTCAAACCTCAAGGGAAAAAAATAAACAATATAAACTAAAAAAAACAACCAACCCACCTCACCCAAAAAACAAAAAAAAAACCAAGCCCAAACAAAAAAAACCCCACACCGAACAAAACAACCCAAGAACTGAACGGACACTGATTTTCCCAGGCTTCCTCTAATTTAGCATTTTCCACCTCAACCTTTTGCAAGAAGGTCATTATTCAGAAATAAAACAGCATTTATCTTTTCAACTTTTTGCTCATATGAAACATAATACATTGAAAAGTAACACATTACTTAAGTAAACAAACAGAAAAAAAAGGCAGAGCAGTAAAAGTAAATTGTGGCCAACAGTCTTCAGCGGAAGCTGCCTTCACAAAAAAGCAAGTTGGTAGGACCAGTGTAACACACAAAGCAGAGGAGCTGACCTTCCTGAGATCTTAATTTACAGTACATACCTGCAGGTTGATGAGTTAGAGGAGTCCATCCTTTATACTTGCATAGATATAAACATGCTAGAGTGTATACAGACTAAAAAATACATTTCCTGCGTAATTTTATAATTCTTTTGGTGGGCCTTGGGGGTTTCTTAGATTTCTTACTGCAGCTACTATTTGTTCAAACACCTTGCATAAATAATACATATAATCACAAAACTACCTAAACCCCAGATGTTTGTCCAGACTCACAAACTCAGAGTTTTACTGATAAAACAAACCTTAAAATAAGCTTTAAGATATGCAACATGGATTACAGAGGTGAAGTGTCTTGTTCCTTCACATATCTACACAGAGATCTTACAGAATTTGATTCAAAGCAAGAACGGACTTCAAAACTTCTTAAACAAAAGTCACCATCCACTCCTTACCCCAAAGGAAAAGCAGGGTAGCCTCAGCCTCTCATTCTGACTGTAGAAACATCTCCACTGGCTCCTTCCACTATCCCATTTGGGAAACAAGCAGGGAGTCCTGACACTGAAAAGGGAGGGCAAAACTGCTGGAAACTTGTGATTAGTTTTCACAAAACAGAGGCCCTTAAGTTCCCAGCTTCAGTGCTGATGGTGGTTTTTACAATGGCACTGCCTCCTTCCTTTCATCAGCTTTTACCCCTGCCCATCAAGGCATCTGTCACCTGCTTTGCTGCCTCTCAATCCATCAGTAATGCTCAAGTGTCTCAGAGAGCCAAATGCTCAGGTCCCACTCAAAGTCCCAGCACGGCACCGTAAACAAACTGGTAACAGCCAGGGACCAAAGATCAGAGCACAGTTTTGATGGGTTCTTAGATTACCTTACCCTTTATGGTTTTCCTTTCCCCACTTCCCTATTTTCCAACTTCCCAAGGAGCTCTTAAAGACAGGAGCAATATAACTACCAGAGGTGCCCCCGTCCTTCCGGGCATTACCAATCCTATAACAGAGCCTGATTGGATCTTCAGCATGATTTTAATCCATTTCAGTGCAAAGTCTGACACTTTAGCTCAGGCTCCTTGGGTATGTACAGCTAGCCACTGGACTTTGCTCAGGAGCTGCAGAACAGCACACACTCTGGACATGGGCTTTCTTCACCAAAGTCGCCAGGATATGACATCAATCTCCATCAGAGGAGGAATAACTTGCAGCCACTTCTACACTGAAGCTCAGGCTGGATGCTTGCATATAATGAAGATCAACAGCTCTTTCAGGGCTCACATGGCAACCCTGCAGGAGCAGCGCCTTGCCCGCAGTGGGTTTCTGCAGGAGGCAGGTCCCCCTTGGGAACTGGGCAGTGTGGGAAGTGGGGAGCACAGCAACACACAAGCAAAAATGCATTTTCTCCAAGAAACTGCTGTCTCAGATGCAAAAGAAAAGAATCTCACTTTTTCCACCCGAAAGTAAGTCTTGTATCAGAAGGAAGCAATGCTGTATTAGTAAGAAGGCTTTTCACTTGTCTTTGCAGCATTCCTGATCTAGATCACATAATACATAACTATCAGCTGATGAAAGCTACTCAGCTACTCTCGGGCCAGTCACATGCTCAGGAACAGGTCAGACACGGTTAATGATGAGCCAGAGAAACAATTAAGACCTAACCTGAATTCCTACAGAGAAAATTATTCAAGAGTCAGCTCATGTTTACTTTTACTAAGCCAAACAGTGGTTCCATTTCTCGTCAGTGGAAGCTCTCCTTCTATTTAAAGGAAACAAAAAGGAAAAAAAAAAGGCACAGAAAGAAATAGTAATGCTGTCTCGTAAAAAAGCCTCCTTTTCTCTACATGAGTTACAGCTACAGTGGAAATACTGACTTTTTTAACAGGTAGGAGTATTTGAGAAAGATATTCCTGCCAGATGTGCAATACATGCTATTATCTTCCGTAGACAGGAGCGGCCGATCCCCTCTCTTTGGTGACCAGTGACAGAACCCAAGGGAACGGTACGAAGATGAGACGGGAGGTTCAGGTTGGGTATTAGGAAGAGGTTCTGTACTGAGAGGGCGCAGCTCTGTACTGAGCACTGGAACAGGCTCACCAGGTCACAGCACCTAGCTTGACTGAGTTCAAGAAGCACCTGTACGATGCACCCAGTCCCATACTCTGACTTGGCTGGTCCTGTGTGGAGCCAGGAGTTGGACTCGATGATCCTTATGGGTCCCTTCCAGCTCAGGATACTCTATGATTTTGTATTTCATATACTATATTATCCTTGGTTAACAGCTGGCTTCTAGTTGGCTGGAAAAGAAGAAAGTTTCATCTTTCTCCTCATCTTCCCTTGTTTCTCAGATACTTCCACGCAGCTGTTCCATTACCACAAGTAAATCCACATTGGCATAACTGCTGTTTCTGCTCCTTGAACATGGAAGTGTTTAAGAAAATGAAGTTTCAAATTTAAAGATAAAAATAAATAAATACAATGAAAACCAAAACATAAACAACTTCATGAAAATTCGTAATCACTGTACAGCCTGTACCATTGTTGCAGAAAAAAAGGTAAAACCCCCCAAACCTAACTATGGTGTAAAATCCTCATGTTTGAAAGGCAAAGAGACCCAAAAGGAGGGAATTGAAGAGCAGCCTGCAGGTCACCCACCTTCACTGGCAAGGCTGAGAAGTGTTCAAGCACCACATTCATCCCTAGCATGAGACAAGGGAAACTGAGGATAATCTTTTTTTGGAATACACGGCAGTAACTCCAGCCAAAGGAGAGAAGCTTTCCTAGGTTACCTACATTCGGTAGGTAGGTATACACTCAACCTCCAGTGTATTTAACGTTTGGAAAAACAGACTTTAAATCCTCAAGTGGCCATGACCAAGTTTGTTGCAGCTATACAGCTGGAGACAGTGGAGTGAATTGATGCATAACTGTCATGCTTTTGCCCCAGCTGGCAGGGTCCTAAAAATAAGGCCACAACATAGAAGCATGAAACTGGGGGGGGATGTTTAATGAGTGTTGCTTATTATGCCTTTGCAGCCTGGAACATCACTTCTCACGTGGATCACACAAGAGTGCAGTTTCCTTCAGTGCTACGTCCAAGCCAGACCTACCACATCGCCCGGTTTCATAAAGCACAGGTTTCAGCCTAATGCTTCCGCAGGAAGTGCGGCACCAGTTGGGTGTGCTTGGGAAAAACACCAGCAGCAACCCAAGCAACAAGCAGGGAGGCAGGGTACTGCAGGGGACAAGAACCAGACAAGCAGGCAGGGCCAGTACAACAAAACCTGCCTTACGGAAATGCCAGGCTCGTGACCTGTCACGGGAAAAAGGGGCAGAGCACTGTGGCAGCCAGCAGCCACAGGTGTTCCTGAATATTAACTGTAATGGTGAGGGTCCCCTCCACCCCACAGTCTTTTACTTAAAAAGGGACAGAGAGGGCTTTAGTCGCTGCCTAGGATTCACAGGACTAAACTAACAATAGGGATTTAACGCCATTCATTTTCAGTCATCTTCCTAGCTCCTGAGCACAAACAGAACGAACAGAGACAGCAAAGCGTTCCTTTGTACACACCAAAAGGAAAGTCTGCTCCACACAAGGCTTAGTCTATGGCTTCATATAGCAAATAAACAGTATATACATCACCAGCAGTCACCATTCAGAAATGTTTTGTCAAAGACCTTATGTGTGCTGCCACGGGTTTAGTAACTGTGAAGAAATCTCCTACTTGTTTTCTGCTGAACAAGTGAGTCAACAAGCAGCACATCCACTTAGAGATTAAGTTGTGTGGAATCTAATAAACTTCAGGGTCACTTTAGAGGAGGTTATAGGAATAGAATAATTATTTGTAATAATTACCCCAGTTCAGACTGCTTTTGCCTGGGGACAACAGACGTCTTCAATTTATTCAAATCCAATTGAATGTGATTTCCTTCTGCACTTGAACCAAGGGTACTGGACTGAATATGACCAGATACTGCAGAAAGCATTCCTGGATCAATCTTATAAAAGTTGTTACACAGAACAACCTAATGTAGTTGCAACAAATTCAGCAGATTGAAGTATTCCACATGAGTGCACCTCTTCAAAGCTAGCAGTGTAGTTCACTCCCACTATCATTTGAAATAAATCACAGTGCCACAGTGCCATACACCGTGGTAGCCCTAGAACCAAGGACAGTCCACTAAAGGAATCAAATCCAGGACACCAGACAAAAGACACCAGTTTACTCAAAAGCACCCCCCACGTCCAAGCGCTCACCTAATTGGAACAGAGTATCTAAAAACATCAGTAATTGGGTTTTAAGTAACTCGCTTTATTCTGTCTTAACGTATAGCACCGATTGTTCTAAACCAGGCAAATACATTGACACAGAGAAACGGTAACAGAAGGACGTGTGGGAAGGAGAAAATAAAATGAGGATTGGGATGAGGACTGTCATCACAGCTCTAAGGACTAAAGACTGTTAAGCACAGAAGAGTGGGAAAACACCAAGACTTGTACCCTTTCCTGATGGATTTTATTAGTGCTTATAGCATTTCTAAGTAGAATCATGGCCCCAAACTGACCAGAAACATCAGCAACAGTGTCTGGAGTTCAGGCTGTCATTATTTTGTGCTAACATACTAACACTTAAAATGGTCTTTCAAGGACACTGTGAAACAGGATTAAAGTAGTGGGCATACAGCACACTAAACACACATTGTTTAAGTGTACAATAACTGACCATGTGATCAATTATTACAGCTCTGCCAAGGGGAAGTCATTAAATCAAGTTATAAACACTTTATGTCCATATCCTAAAATATCCCTGGTAACTCCCCAAAACACTAAAGGTTGAACAGTTCCCTAAAGAATGCCAGTTGCTTATTAAGCTATGAAAGCGATGCACAATTCTGCAGTAAACAATAGCTGCACAAACACCACAAACCAAACCCACCTACACAAGGAAAATAACTTCTTTTTTTAAGAGGTCAGGTCAGTAGCACAGGAAGCTAGCTCAGGAGCTAGCATGGAATCGAAGACATGCAACACATCACAGACTGGCTGACACAAGCACGTACCTGTCGCTCTGGGGGTCGCTTGCCACTAACCTGGGTTTATTTTGAGCCCTAACTGGAGTGCAGCCTCCTACACAGCAGTGCTAAAAGAGATGTAATAGCGTGCCCTCTGGATAATCCAACTCCTGCACAACTCTCCTCTTTTTCTGCCCACAAGTAGGAAAATCCAACAGAACTGAATGGGAATTAGTATTTTAAGTACCTTAGAAAGACTCTGAAATTTAACTCTCTGGAGATAGGAAGGAGCGTGAGGTCTCTGGCCACATCCCTTCCCCTCTCTGCTGCGAATGCAGAACTGTTTTGAAACTGAGTCCATTTATACCCAATCCATCAGCAAATGCAAATGTTGCAGACAAAACTGTGGATGCCTTCACCTTGCCATTTGTAGAACGCATGGTGGTTTTACAACTGTTATTTAAACTACTGCTGAAATAAGACAGTTTCATTTCCAGGGCTCTGTTGTCACCCAGACTAGTTAACTCAGCTAATGCAAACCAGCACAGAACAAGGAAGAAGTCTGTCTTTTCTGCACATAATAAATAACACAGAGAGCCCTCAGAGGTGTACATGGAAAACCCATTTTTCACTCTATTCTGCAACTAGCATAAATAAATCCCTGTCCCTCTTGTGCAATGTCACCCACCTTAGACATTGTTTCCTATGTTATTTTATCCACAGAACCAAAATATTTTTAACAAACAAGACAAAATACAGAAAAACATTAACAAAACTCTCCAAATTCATAAACAAGTCTGTGAGGCATACTACCTTAAATATATATACTGCTTTACATAGAACAAAGCCTTTAGGAACAGTAAGCAAATAATTCATGCTTGAAGTTCTCAGAAATAGTTTATTTCTAAAACAACTATGGTTTTCACGACCTCGCCTCATTGCATGAAGGCAGACATTTAGAAAGACCCAAATGATCTGAATGCCTCCTATTAACTTCCATAATCAGCTTATGAGTTGGATATAGCAGGTCCAAGCTTGATTCCTCAGCCTTGAAAAAGTCCACAAAATGGGATGTGGAGAATCATAGAATGGCATGGGTTAGAAGGGACCCCAAGGATCACAGAGCTCCAACCCCCCTGACACAGGCAGGGCCACCAACCTCAGGCCTGGATCTACACAAGGTTGCCCAGGGCCCCATCCAACCTGGCCTTGAACACTTCCAGGGACGGGGCATCCACTACTTCTCTGGGCAGCCTGTGCCAGCACCTCACCACTCTTTCTGTGGAGGATGACAATGGATGCTTAAAACTCCTAAATAACCAGACTTTTCCAGGTTTTACTAAAAGTTCATCCTAAATCCAAGTCACCTTCCTGATAGCAGCAACAATATTAAAAAAAATAAAAAATAAGTTTTAAAAGAAGCGTTCCTACTAGCGTATTCCCAAAGGTAAATTCTGGTTAATGGCAGCTAATTGGAAATTTCAGACAATATCATCAAGAAAAGTCCCAACAAGCTCTGCTTTAAGTCTATTCGCTTTAAAACCACACCTGCACAAACCCACACTTTAAATATAGCCAAAAGAAAAATCTGTTTACATACAGGCTTCAATTTCAACACCTCAGTGGTTTCCTTTACTTTTCGCTTGCCCATTTGTATCCTTCTCTAGCTAAAGAATAATCCCGAAGATCTGCTGGTGCTACAAACAGTGGCAGACAAGAGTCTTTCATGAATGTTTCAGCCTGGTTTAGCTGAACATTTTAGCTACCTACAGGCCTTAAACCACAACAAAAAGGCTTGTATTGGAAACTAAAATTCTTCAGGGTTTCATGTGTGCTTCTTTTTTTCTACAGTTAGGTAAGATGAAAGGCAAAGTCTTATGACTGATGTAATTCAAAACCCATTTTAACAACATTCAGTGAAAATACTGGCTTATAGAAAACTTGGGATGCAACAGAAATTGAGCAAACTTGCTGTCACAGGAGAGGTGTCACATGACAGTGATCTCTGCTGGCTGAAGCTGACCTTCTGGGAATGTACTCCATATGAATTGATGTTTGTGCTGCCTTAATGAACAGAAAGGAAAGTTAGCAGAAAGCCAGAGTCTGTAAGAAAGAACCTCCCAAAGCTAGGCAGGCTCCCTCTGCCATATGTGGATTGTGACTACTGAATTGTATTTTATTTTTATTATCTTACAGTACAAGTTGCAAGGAATTTTCAGTGTGCATGACCAAGTCAAATACTTTATCAGTGACCTTGCCAATACTGAGCAAGGGTAGATTATGCCATTCTTAGTGACTCTGCAACTGCCACTGCACAAAATCCTGCCGTGACCTTTATAAACTGGAGAAGCTGGGAAGGAAAAGGTAGGGAGGGAATGAGAATGTCTCATTTCAGTTACTGTAGGTTCTGTAACTCTCTGATTACAGTTTGCTAAGAAGAAATTCCCCAAAACTCAAAGTCTGTGTGTACTTTATCTAAACAGCAGGCTTTGTTCTGTGTTCCAAAGCAAAAGACTGAATTCTAAAATGCTTCTAAGACAACAGTTCCCAAAGTCCAGCTTAAGATGTCAGCAGAGGCATGGCATCTCTCTATCTAGTGCCTGTGTCGTTCTTGCTTTTCTTTGATTGCAGAGAGTGACATATTTAGGAGCTACAAAGAAAATATCAGGAGCAAAGCAAAAGAAAATCATACAAGTTTGCTTCCCCAGTGACCCATACATGGGAGTGAGCCTTGAGAAGAAGTACATAGGGGAGGAAAAACCATGGCTGGCTACTTCTTCTTGCACAGTTCCTGTCAGAGACGTGAGTCAAGTATTTCCAGCTGAACAGAAGTGGCCCCGCTCCTTCCTATTCTTACAGCTGTGGAGTTGTCCCTGTACATGAAAGCAAATCCTGGTTTTTTCCCTCTTGGGAATATTGTTTTAAACTAAATATTTTCTCTCTCTTTTTGGTATACACAGAGAATCAATTCTTTAAAACCAGGACACTGTCAGATTTCAGAGTTGCTCCCCCTCATCTTCACAGTTGTAAGAAGTCTGAAGTGAACATACTTTGAAACTTTTAAATTAAACTTTTTGGTTTTTACTTATTCTACTTTCATCTTCCCATTTGTTTAAAGACCAAATTTCCTCAAGAAGAGGAAAAAAAAAAAAAAGCAAAAATGGACTCAGTAGTTTCAGCCTACCAGGCAAGTCCCTAGTATAGTAAATGTGTATGAGTACTGCGTTCAGTTCTGGGGTCCCCAACATAAGAGACATTGAGGTGTTTGAACGAGTCCAGAAAAGGGCTACGAAGATGATCAAAGCGCTGCAGCACCTCTCCCATGAAGACAGGCTGACAAAGCTGGGCTTGTTCAGCCTGGAGAAGGCTTTGGGGAGACTTACAGTAGCTAAAGGGGGCCTACAAGAAAGTGGGAGAGGGACTGTTTACAAGGGAATGGAGTGATAGGACATGGGTTAATGGATTTAAACTAAAAGAGGGCAGATATAGATATTAACAAGGAATTCTTGACTGTAGGGGTGGTGAGGCCCTGGCACAGGCTGCCCAGAGCAGCTGTGGCTGCCCCCTCCCTGGCTGTGTTCAAGGCCAGACTACATGGGGCTTTGAGCAACCTGGTCTAGTGAAGCACCACCCCCCCCGCCATGGCAGAGGGGTCAGATCTTGATGGTCTTTGAGGTCCCTTCCAACCCAAACCAGTATGTGATGCTATGAAGTGAACCTACCTAATACAAACACCAATTTCGAAGCAGGCAGGACTGTCACAAAGAAATAGCTTTTGCCAGCTCATCTTGTTTCTGTGCATAACACTCATTGTCTATTTGGTTGCTGTAAATGAGTGACCAAAAGGAAACATTGAAGAAAGACATTGAGATTTCTCTCAAGTTAGTAGCAGCTGACATTAATCTGCCACATAAGTGAGAGTGTAGCCTATGAAACCCAGTTCTGAAGTGACTGCTCCTTCAGTAAACACTGATTAAAACACCTTGCTGATAGGTTCTCCATCTGCAAAGTCCAGACAGGCTGGAGCTCTACACCCTACATAATTCCTTATATTCTGTCCTTTATATTCACAAAGTTAGGGAAAAACCTCAACCACCTTTAAATTCATACTTAAAAGTCCAAAACAATAGGTGCCATCTAGATTTTATGATCTGAGATAAGCCTGTAATGAGAATTACAGTTATTTGGGACCAGATTCCAGATATGATCAAAGTTTGAAAGTTTGTCTAAGTTGTGTTCTGTTATCACAGAAATTTAGCAGATACCTAAGCCTAAGAGGTGCCAAAGCTCATCATACACCTCTGTTTTTTACAGTTTAAATCTGAAGTTTCCCTAACTGCTTGCAGTTCTGCTTCTCATCACTGGTCTCACAGACAGAAACTAAACCTGCGAGACAGGCTGGCAGGCATCGCTGCTCCCCAAGGTTCACCATGCAACACTGAAGCTCATTCAAGCACACATGAGTCAGGCTCAGCAGATTTTATAGCACTGCTCAAAGAGTCACATGGGTACTCTAAAAATGCCAGGAGTGAGTCTGAAAGCCTATCTCTCCTCCTGACTGAGGCCTGCTGCTCAACATCAGATATCAAGAGCCTGAACTTTTGCAATTCCAGCTGCTTAGTGGAGCAGCGTTAACAAAGGACGCAGAGAAACATTCCATAGACTAGTTCCCTGAACCTGAGGTTGGGGATGTCACTGATAAAACATGAGTTTCAGGCTGAGGAAATGAATGAGTCCATTCCCTAGATGTTACTAAGTGATGTTATTTATAATCACTTGTTTCTGCAGAAATGCTAGAAATGCACAACAGAGCATCCTTGTTTAAAGAAGAGCTGAAAGGACCTTCTTTTCACAGGTCGCTCTGGCCTTTGGGATCCAGGGCAAATATAGGTGCCCTTCTATCTTAAGTTGCCAAGAGAGCTCAGAGTGCAAACACCAATGTATGCAACTTCCCATTAGCTAGCTCAGTTGTATCTTCAGGGTCCTAAATATGAACCACCAACACCTCCGAAGAAACTGAAACAGCCTACTACCAATAGCATTTACTTTAGTAGTTCATGGGGGCAGGGGGGGGAGCTGGTGTTCAGGGAAGGCACAACTTTTAACATAGCTTCAACATAACAATCAACTGTATGACCCACCAGATCAACAGATCAATAAAATCTGTTCTTTAAAGTTAAAAGTGCTAAGCTAAACCAGCTATTACCCCATACAAACATAGGTCCTCTCCATTATCACAGGATAACCCAAAACAAAGAGAATACTTGGCAACTGATTTAATTATTGAAGAGGTGTGCTAAACCAGCAGAGAGATGAGCTTTGCTTGTCAATCAGTAACAGTGGGCTACACGAACTAGGAAAGAAGGGAGGTGAGGATCACAAGTATTAATACAACAGCAGTGACGTGGATGCATTAGGAAACGTGAGGTATTTAATATATGTATTTCATCCTGTATATGTGTGGCATATTAAAAACAGCTAAACAAGAACCAGATTGAATTTATTATTTGGAGGGGCTGTGTGTGATAATTCAACCTTAAAAAAAGTGTTACAGTACACTGTTTTTCCGACCAGTGCTACTTCCTATAACACTTTGGTATATTATGAAATCTCAGCAGCACAGTGTTGTCTAATTCAGGAAGTTCTGTATTTCTCATGCAAGTTAAAGGGGCAGCTTCTAGCTAGAAGAGACAGCTTCCTTTCAATTAATCAGTATCTCATGTGTATCTCCCTGGTAGCATTCACAGTTTGCTTGAATGTTGGCAGAAGTATGAACTAGTTTTGGGGATCTCCTGAAATGGTTTGGTAATCTGAAACAAAACTCTCTTCCTCTATTAATCTCACTCTGAAAACCAGAATATCTACACAGCTCCAACCAGGAAGATTTCAAATGTGTGAACACATCTCACAAACACTAGCATTTCTGGACAGAAGTGCAAAATCAAGTTAACTGCTTAGAAGGAAAACCATGGATTTAGGGTCAAGATTCCTGTTTCTCTCCCCCTCCCCTAACAGATATCTTAAATCACAGTCTAAGAGCCACCTGCTCAGCAGCTGCCTAGCTTGGCAGGTCCCTAAACTTGCAGGTTTCTTCCCATTTGACCTAGAAGTCCCTGCAGATTGCACATTCCAACAGAAAGCTGGACCTACACATGGGAACAGAAGAGCTAGAAAAGTGTACGTAAGCCCTTAGAGAGCTCAACCCAGGAAACATGTTCAGCACACCCATAAGATCTAGATGCTCATAAAATCTACCAGAGAAGACTGGAGTACAGGAGTAACTCAGAGGTTACAGTCCAGTCAGATCTACAGAAGAGCAAGAAACAGAATCCAGCTGAGCAGCGCTCAGAATCAGCTGGGAAGTGCTCAGCTGGAACTTTTGAAGGCAGAACTCCCCTTTCTGAGGCCAGGCAGCAGTATGGCTAAGAGAAATGAACTTGAAATAGCAGAAAGCACCTGTCCATTGCTCAGGCTTTATATCCATCTAAATTTCATAAAGGAAAGGAGAGCAGGATTGCAGGTAACCCCTGTGGCATGTCTCATTCTATCTAAACCTGGGCAGCTTCCTTTTAGCACACCTTGCTTGTCACAAGTGGAGAGGAGAGACAGCAAAAGCAAGAGAGGAGATGGAAAAGGCAGGATGAGACTAAGGACTCGCTGAGTCCAGCACAAGATCATTAATTATGTTCAGCCACTGTCTGCCCAATGCTCCAGTTTCAAACATCGATTTCACTTTACGTTTTCACCTGACAACCAAGACCTCTCTCACATGTTGCAGCCTCAGTGTCTGTCACAGGTTGGCAGGTATCTCTAGAAGACCAAGGCAGAAGCCATGAGACTGAGTGGATTCCCTGAGCAGACTTCAGGAAATCAAGCATAAGGGCTTTTACAGAGCTGGTTTGTTGACTTTAGGTTGAGGAAACATAACCCTGATGTAATTTTTCTTCCTGTCTATTGAGATTTAAAGAAATTCTTTCTGGAAGAAAATACAAAATATAACTGAAGAAAGTATGTGAAAGCCCAATCTGTGCCATTAGTCTGTGCTACAAATACCAACTCCTAAAATTTGTGCTGCAAAACAAAGATCAAAGTTTTAATAAAAAATTACATACTTAAATTACCAGAATTAATTTGGAGTTTGTATTAAAAATATAATGGAAAATGAAGGAAGATGGAACAGGACCAAAAACCCCAACAGCCTAACTTAACTGGGGTGTTCAAGTTAGAGGTAAGTGGCTAAAAAAACATTAGGTTGCATGAATCTAAGCACAGGTATAATAAAACTTGCACAATCTTATTTACATATCTAATATGCACTTCCAAGGGCAAGCTGCAAGGCCACAGCTTCTGTCCCAGCTAAACAATTCAATCTCCAGCAAATATTTAGGCAATCCTTGCTCAGCAAACATCTCAACCCACCATCTTAAGATGCCACATAACTGGCCAGGACAAAACTGGCTCATTACTATTATTATTGCATCTTACTAATTATTTTTTCATTTGGTGAATACAGAGTGATACTACACTTCCCCAGGATAGATTACAGTTAACCATACAGATGAAGGACCAGATCTGCTGTGTGAGGTGCCACAAACCTGAACAGGCAAAGTCACAGTATGAATTTCCATGAAAGAGATAATCTAAGAAACTAACCTCAAACAGGGGAGCACCCCCACTATTAAAGTGTTATATAAAATATGCATAAATGTGACTTACAGCATTGTGTGATCTTCTGGATGTTAGAAGTTATGCGTTGGGCTAGTTGATTAGGATCCCCAAAACCTGCACCGTAGGACATGGCTGAGTAGATTCGCTGTCAAGATCATCCACGATGGGAACAAGTCAGAGAGTCTCCACCTATTAAGGACACCTAAACCCCACCCCCAGAAAACAGAGTTACATCTTGGTTTACAAAGGTCTTCATCATCTTAAAGAAGAATACACAGGAAAAGATTACAGAAAACTCCATATAGTAATGTTTACCCTCTCCAAAAACTACTTTAAAGATGGAATTCAAGGGAATGCTTTCTTAAAAAAGTATCAAGGAGTATATTTGAATCTCCTACAATAACACTCTCTATTAAGATTCTTAGTAATAGATTCTTAGTAATATGCACAAAACTTAAGATATACAATTACTCTATGGCAGCTACATCACAGAAAACACATCCTTTGTCAAAATTCTTACTTATTTTCCCCACTGCAAGCAAGGAAAATGATGTATTTTCATTTGTTGCCATTCCAGAAAAAAAAGCTGTTCGTATAACCTGTCAATGAGAAATCCTCTGATGAATTATGTCCCAAACCAATTAGATGGTTATTTACACACCCTGTGTCACCTATCTGACCAATACAGCCTCACATATATAAGCCACTGAATTTATGAACTGCCACTATCCTGGTTCAGCCGCTGTTTCTCTCGGTACGAGCTCATTTTTCAACAACTTAAGTATACAAATGCATTTGGGGGGTGGGGGAGAGGGTTGCACCCAGAACTACCCTATCTTATCTAAAAAGCTCAAAGTCTGACGACAAATGCTCACAAATACACTTGCCCTAAAAGCACAAACATATGATACTAGAGATATCTCAGCCTGCTTTCCATCCCTACAGACCAAATTTCAGCACAAGCTCAAAAATACTCTAAATCTAAATTAATGAGACATAGTTTAGGGTACATGTGCAAAGCAAAACTGGCAATTATCTGATCTGTAGCGAGAATGCAGACTAATCCAGTATAGCTGAATCCAATACAACCCCACAGTTTCCTCCAGGCTGTGCTTAGTCTTAACTTTATGCTTTCCACCCTCCTACACATCACCTTCATGGCTTCAACAGTTTAACCTCACCAGTTCCCCACACTTCCACTGTTCAACCCAAACCATGTGCCTTCCAAGCAATCTCCCCTTCTCCTGGCCTGTCGGCTTCTAGTTAACAGACACTGCTAAAACTACATTTCAGAGAGACAAAGCATATTTCAATGTTTGAACAGAAAAGAAGGAAATGAAAAGGCCAACTAATTTGCCACGTGCGATACCAGCTGTGCTACAGTTTGTAAACTCAAGTCCTTATGAACTTTTTTTTTAAAAGCCAAACAATTAACAGTCCTTATTGCCAAATATTTTCTTTCAACTTCAGAAATTACTGTATTAATACAGCACACCAACACCCTGGTTGTTTTTTAAACATGGCTGTTTTCATATCTCTGTGATATGAAATGATCTCTAGTGGAGCTGCCAAGAAGACACCGAAGCCATCAAACACATCCCAACAGAACTTCACCAGGAATTAACTAGAGGGGTCAGGATCATGTGGACAAGCTGCTGCCATTGTAAAGACAAGCCCTGCACAACTTTGCAAGGGCTGCTACACTGGGATCCCAAACCCTGCTTGGAGTCTTTAGGCCCTGGCAATGAACAATTGGATTGCAGATGAGGAGACAGGGAGTGTATTTGCACTCTCTTACAGATTTGCTGCACAATCGCCCTCTAGTCATGCTACCTCTCTTGAGTATTGCTTCCTGTCTTTGTCTGTCCCACATGCAGATTTAAGTTATTCTGGGTCACACACTAAAGTCTAAAGTCAGTGAGCCAGCCAGCCTAAACCCCACTTAGTTGGTCTGAGGCTGGCATAACAACCCTTCATCTCTTTGGAAACCCTAGGCAATCCTGCATTGAATTGTTATTGTAAGACCAAACCCATGCACACCTTCAAGTGAATATATGGCTCTATGCTTTGGTGTATTGACTAAGTTCTGTCAATTTAGGGGAAAATACAATTGTAAGCATAAAGTCCAAAGAAACCATCTAAAAGAAGTTAGTTAGACAAAGACTTGGGACTGCAACACTGTTTTTCTTTTAAAAGCTATGAGTATTTCTAGATACGTTAGTAGCACACTAATGACAGTGCTAGCACCGACTAAAACCACTTTCTAATTAAGTATTATACTTAATGTTAAAAGTTAAACACTAAAACACAGCTACTTCAGCAAAGAGACAGCAAGAGACCAAACTACATTGTGTATAAAGGCTACAGAACTAACCATACAGTCCTTCACAATTCTTCATTCTCCCTTCCTATTTGCATTCATTGACAGTGAATGCAAACAGTTACAGCTGCCCCCAACTGTTCTCAGCAACAGCATTGAAATCAAGAGATGGACACAGATTGTTTCATCCAAGTACTGACAAAAGCAACGATGTTTTTTTGGTCTTGAAAATGTCTACAGTTAACCTGTAAGTATTTTTAAACAAGTTACACCACTCTGTACTGACAAATGACCAGACTGTATAATAAATAAGACTTTAAGCTTTGAAACTTTCTATCTACATAGTTGGGCAACCAAACACAGTGTGTAATGAGAGGATGTTCAGATGACAGACTGCATAGTCTGCAGGACATACTTTAAATAGACAGCTGGTTTACTCCATACAAATTCTCCCACCAGCAGTGCCATTCCCAAGCATGTTAATAATACAGGGTGGTGACAGGGTAAGCTACTGGTCTGGGGAGGAGACAGAAACAGAGGTAGGATGCTATCACCTCTCATCACCTCCCAGTCTTCACCGTAAGCTCCCCAGCAAACTGAACAGCCTGAAGAGAAGGAAAGCTTTGTATCTGTTCAGTAAACTTTTTGAAACAAAGTGAGAACTACTTCCTCATTCCAGTTCTCAGAGTGGCACCTGAACCCAACCAACACACTACTTCCACTCACACACCATTCACTTGTTACTCCTGAGTTACTCAAACTCCTCTGAAAACAGAGACAGCTGAGCCCTTGGAAAGCCAATGGGGATTTTGCCTTTGAGAAGGTCAGGGTTTCAACCACCAGGAAGCAGAACAGATGTGTGTACCAAGTACTACGTTCCACACCAAGGTGATAGGAGCATTCATCAGGACTCTGAATTTCCACAGAAATTACTTCTTTTCACAGCATTTAGCTGCTCCATCATGGAGTAATTTGGTATTCCTGCCTGCACAACTTTTAAAATGGGAAAGTTAATCATCAGCTGCAGTTGAGGGAAGTACACTTGGTATTTGAACTGGAACAGAGCTGCATCTGTGGCAGTCTTCAGTTCCTCTAAAAGTTTCAGTCAGACGTGAGCTTTTGGTTGCACCTTTTCTCTGCTGCATAACAGCTCTGCCTCAGAATGGAAATATACCTAGTGGCAACTCAGCCTGTCAACCTACGGAAGAAAGTCCGAAGAAGGCAGTTTACTGACACAAATGAAATAATGAGAACACTGCATCAACAGTCACTGAAGCACCTCTGTGCATACATGAAGTTTAAAGACCTCGAAGGATTGCTATGTATCTTTCTTAATTTCTGCATGAACTGATTCCTGCATCATCCTGTCAGTCCATACCCAAGCAAAAATGAACTTTAGCACCGTCTTATTTTCCAGAAAGGTGACTGTCAGGCATGGAAAAAATCCACTTTTGACTCAACTATTTCCAGTCAGATCACTGCAGAATGCAGGAACAAGAAAGTGGGACCTCCACAACCAAGCAGCTCCCCAGTGCCATTCTTGAAAGGTCCATCAGGACAAACAATGTGACGTGACAAGCATAGCACATACTAGATCTCAGATGCAGGCACTTAAGTATCTTGCAGGCTACAGTTAATAAGCACCTAATCTATTCTGTGTTTTCTCAGTTAGATATTCCCCCATAAATCTAGCCCATATACATTAGGAGAAGAACCCTTATGCAACAATTGTACTGCTTAAGCAATGATTTAGCGTCAGGATCTAGAAATGTTAACAGGAATCTTTAACTTTCAGAAGGCAAAATGTACCCACTGCATTCCATAGAAAGATCTGAAAATGTAAATATGATGTGAATTGGGATTTTATGCCTTTAAATATCCAGAGATAAATCATGGGGCTTTCTTGTATGATTTTTTTTTAAATAAAGGTCACAGAAACAAAGCTGCTCCCAAAACAACTCCTAAATGTTACTTCCTTTGTAAACTGCTGCCAAAAAAAAGGCAAAATCCTTCAAGCAGGGTCAAAACACAGGCCAAAAGGATGAACCAGCTGAAAGACTCTCACAAAAAGAATTGCAGCCAGTCACAGTGTTAGCTACTGAAACCTCTGTAGTTACCTGTGTAAAACCTCAGGAAGTTTTACCAGTCAAATATGAATATTAGACAAGGTGCAGCTATGGAATGACTTTGGCACCTGCTTAAGGCAATTGAAACCACATTACCAGCTTTGGACAGCATCTGCTGCTGACTTGAACACTTACTTTGCAGCAGGTAAAATTAATCTTAAAACCCAAACCAAACCAAACAAAAACACCCCAAAAAAAGCTCTTGGAATAAAGGGCAGACCATACACTGTAACATAAGTGCCCCCTGCTACAGCAGCTGAGGGGGTCTAATAAACCTACAGCAATTGACTCAATAATATACAGGTGAGCATTAAATCTGTCACCATTTTCTCTAGTGGGGATAAGGGAGATCAAGGTTTTTTCCTGAATTAATCTGCTTTCCCCCCTTATACTTAAGTTAAAATACTTAGAGACAAAGATCATATTTTCTACTTTGTATTTTTACAGCTCCTAATGTGCTGGAATCCTGGCCCACAAAGGCAGGCTGGGGGCTTCCATAATACAAACCTACATAAATAAGCATGCAAACAAAATACAGTAAAATTAATGCCTTCCTGCTTTCTTAACAGGGAGAAAAAAAGAAAAAAAAAGAGCTTCTAGATTTTCTTTTGTCATCTAGTTTCAGGTAGAAGTCAAACTTAAATCCACAGAGGGTAGGGGAAAGCAAGCAAAGTTTATTTAAAACTTGCTTTGCTCTAATGCAGCAACACTAATGTAAAACATATCAAAAGCTTATTTTCTGTTTCACTCTGCCACGTTCCCTCAACCTCACCACATCAGTCATGCTGAAACATACTAAAACCCACCCAGTGTACATCGTGTAAGGGCTAGAAGTGTGTGTGTATATACACTATATATTTTTTTAAAGAAAAAAATTATTAAGTTGTGCCACTGGTTAGTGTTGTAGTCATTTCCCCTAGAAACAATTCTGTCCAACAAAGAGGCAATTTAAAGTGGTGGCATTTAGAACTGTCCAGTGTGGAAAACTAAATTAGAGAAGCTTGAAATACTATCAGGCCTAATGCATCACCAACGTTCAGCATACATAGCTAATATGCTTATCATTGTCTCATTCATTCACACTGATATTTATAATAAACTAGGTGAAGGAAGCACATCACTTTCAAAAACCTACAAGAGCATACTAGTTCTTGGGGAAATACCTTAAGTACAAGGATTATGTTCCCTAGGAGTGCACAAATTGTTGAGAGGCCTGAGGATGAAGCAGGAATAAGAAAATGAACACCAGGTACTGTAACCAATTGGGGAGCGAATGAGATGGGTGAAAATGGAGCTGAGGTGCCTTCTCAAAGTGGTAGGTATGTTGCGCTGCTAGTAGATAAACACCTCATGAGAAAATTAAGATGGACCAGAACCACAGGACACTTAGAACACTCCACGTTCTCACCCAGACCTGCCACCCAAGAGACAGCTTGTCCACTTTGAACCAAATGCTCAGATCAAGTACACAGAGGGAGAAGTTATCTTTGCACAAAATCTGATGATGCTGGATGACGAGTTTCTCTGAGGCTACCAGGGTGCTAGTGACTACTATATACAGCTCACAGTCTCTTTCCTCTCTCCACCCTCAAGTTTCACTTCAGTGTAAGCCACCAAGAGGAGTGCTACTTAACATTTCTGAAGGGAAAATATATAGTTTAACACAATGCCACCAATTCCTATTACTTTCTTCTAATTTTAACCTGTTTTCCTCTTTTTCAATTAACAGCACTTGCACAAAACCCCAGCCTCCATGCAGAAGGGCTGCGCTGCTGGCAAAGCACATGTCTGGACGATGATCGGTCAGGAGGGCTCTCTGCTTGCTGTGCTGGCTGGTCCCCCTGCCTTTACCGGCCTTGTTCATCAGCGGAGGGGGTCACAACACACAAACACATCACTTCTGGCAGTAAGAATCCTGGGATTCTATCACTGAGCGTCAATTAAGATGCACTGCCTTGCATTTCATGCACTGGGGTGTGAAACCTTCCACTTCCTTCTGCAGTCTCGAGAAGCGCCCACTTCTGATGCAGCGGCGAGTCGTTCACCGGGAATGCCGCGATAACACCGGGCCAGGGGCCAGAGGCGCCAGGCCTGGGCTCGCTATTTACACAGGCAATTTTTATAATCTCCCTTCCTCCTGCTGACACGCTTTGCTCACCTCGGATGTGGAACAGCACAGACAGAGCTTCAATACGGAGAGGCTGACCATCCTACCCTACAAGTCGGTTTCTCCCTTGAAGCATCTCAGTCAGCGCCAAGCCCAAAGCCGTGATACCAGGGGGATGTCACGGGGAGGAGTGCGGGGAAAAGGGAGTGGTGGTGACACAACCGGCCGCGCTCCTTAACCGCGCCTCCCCGGCGGCTCCGGCCCTGCCCACGCCGCGGCCCGGTCACCCCGCCGCCGGCCGCAGCCGCCCCGC
>VZTU01003026.1:235332-333863 GCA_013400835.1 Zapornia atra | reverse complement strand
CGGCCGCAGCCGCCCCGCTCGCCCCAGGACAGGCGGCAGAGCCGCGACAGGGGATCAGCCCCAACCCCACAAGGGCCCGTAGGGCGCTACGGCCCTTCCTGCCGCCCTGACGGGTACCCCGTGCTGACAGCCCCTTCCCGACCGGCCGGACACCGCCCAGGCCATCCCCTCCTCCGAGCGGACCGCAACCACCCCCGCGACCCAGCACAGCTCCTACAGCCCCTTCCCAGCCCCAACAAACCTACTCCCACCAGGCACCTCAGGAACCGGCAGCAGCGACTACAGCAGGGCGGGGAGGGGCAGACGGGCCACGGCCCGGCCCCGCCACGGCCCGGCCCACCCTGACGGCGGGGCGTGGGGAGGCGGGGCTGAGCTGCCGCTCCGCCCGCGGGCTGAGGGATCGGGGAGGAGTGGTGGACGGGCTGCGCGGCCTTCCCGAAACGCTCCGGGGGCTCGGGCCTGAGCGTGCCCATGGGTACGGAGAAGGGAGAGTGTAGTTTAAGGAAAAGACGATGTTGCAATAGTAATCAAGGGGGAAACATGAATAAGGAAACAATGTTACTGTGAAAAATATGTTGTTAGTATCTTAATACCCGACTCGGAAGTACTGCTTTCAGTTTTGAGCAGTCTCTAAATAGGAATGGACAGTTAGAAGAAACTGGGAAGTAGCTAGCATTTAAAGGTGCCTTTAAACAAAGAGATTTACCGTATTTATCTGAGAGGGGGCAAGTGATGTCAGGAACAACAGAAAATGCAGGGTGAGTTCACATGGCTGGCCTTGCTGGCGTGGGTGTGTTGAGGAGCAAGGCCATGTGTGACTGTAGGGGCAGCAGGAGCCATGGCACCAGGTTTCAGAGACATGGGGAAATGCAGTCTCCTCCTGGTTCAGCTACCCAAGAAGAAGCAGCATGTGAGCCTTGAGCTGCCTGCGTAGCACCTGGGGTGCTTCTGCAACCTCCACAGTCCTTCAAAGCAAAAATTGCAGCTCCCCAGAGCCTTGGGGCTGGGCTACTTCATCTGCAGGATGTTACTGATGAAAAAGCATTCTAATATGCCTATTTGCTGTAGGAATGCTGTATGCTGCTTCATTCTAGTTTTAATAGGCTGTTCTGATTAGCAGTGATTTGAGCACAGCTATGTGTGCAGCTGTTTGCCCCCATGCTGTTGACATACTGAAGCAGATCCAAGATGACCCTGCCACACATGTGCTGTTGACAGTATAATACACATACCTTCTGAGTTAAAGCCTCACCTTGATTTTTATCTCCAAGTGTTTGTGCCTCCAATTAAAAGAAATGACCCATTGTCATTGAAAATGCTTCATTGGCAGATAACTGCTTTGGTCCTTTTTATAGCTTGGAGGGAGTACAGTCATGCATTGATGTTCAGTCTCATACTATGGAAAAAAGGTATCTAAACACTTTCATAGTGATGATGCTGGGTGTTTTGCTGGTCCTTAACTGCTGTTTACTCACTTACCATTCACATCTGCCCTTTATTGTTCAGTAACAAAAAATTTTTGTGATATTATTCTTTAAAGTCACTGGCTGCAGTAATGTTACAGACATTTTGATTAAAAACAAACTTTTCATTAAAATGTTGTCCATGTTGTGCATAGTATGAAAATATTTAAATAGCTTGTTTAATAATATAAAATAATTAGGAGGATACATCTTTATACATCTTGGGACTTACAGCAAAGCTGGAGAGGGACTGTTTACAAGGGAATGAAGTGATCGGACAAGGGGTAATGGATTTAAACTAAAAGAGGATAGATATAGATTAGATATTAGGAAAAAATTCTTCCTGGTGAGGCCCTGGCACAGGCTGCCCAGAGAATCTGTAGCTGTCCCCTCCCTGGCAGTGTTCAAGGCCAGGCTGGATGGGGCTTTGGGCACCCTTTTCTAGTGGAGGGTGTCCCTGCCAATGGCAGGAACTAGATGGGCTTTGAGGGCCCTTCCAACCCAAACCAGTCTGTGATTCCATGATTCTGAGATCTAAGAGACCAGCCAGAAAGTCCTATTTATTGATCAGGTACTTCTAAGAGTACAGAATGTCTTTAAAAGTTTTCTGTTAACTCCTGTAGAAAAGCCATTGACTGGGAAAATGTGCTCTGTTTCACCTTTTTAGATGTTGTAGCTTTGCATGCCTAGGTTCTGGTGGAGGAGGGGGGGCTGCAGGGGCAGCTTCTGCAAGAATCACAGAATCACAGAATCTTAGGGGTTGGAAAGGACCTCAAGAGATCATCGGGTCCAACCCCCCTGCCAAAGCAGGCTTCCTATCTCATATCACATAGATAGGCGTCTAGACGAGACTTGAATATCTCCAGAGAAGGAGACTCCACCACCTCCCTGGGCAGCCTATTCCACTGCTCTGTCACCCTCACTGTGAAAAAGTTCTTCCGCATGTTGGTGCAGAACTTCCTATGCTCCAGCTTACAGCCATTGCCCCTTGTCCTGTCCCCACAGACCACTGAAAAGGGGCTGGCCAATTCCCCCTGCATCCCATGTCTAAGATATTTATAAAGACTAATCAGGTCCCCCCTAAGTCTTCTTTTTTCCAGGCTGAACAGACCCAGCTCACTCAGCCTTTCCTCATAGGGGAGATGTTCCAGACCCCTAATCAACTTTGTCGCCCTTCTCTGGACTCTCTCCAGAAGGTCCCTGTCTTTTTTATACCAGGGAGCCCAGAACTGGACACAGTACTCCAGGTGGGGCCTGACCAAGGCAGAGTAGAGGGGGAGGATCACTTCCTTCGACCTGCTGGACACACTCTTCCTGATGCATCCCAGGATCCCATTGGCTCGCTTGGCCACCAGGGCACACTGCTGGCTCATAGCCAACCTGTCATCAACCAGGACCCCAAGGTCCTTCTCCACAGAGCTCTTTTCCAACAGGTCATCCCCCAGCCTGTACTGATACAGTCGGTTATTCCTCCCCAGGTGCAAGACTTTACACTTGCTCTTGTTGAATTTCATTAGGTTTCTCCCAGCCCAGCTCTCCAGCCTGTCCAGGTCTCTCTGGATGGCAGCGCAGTGTTCTTGCGTGTCAGCCACTCCTCCCAGCTTTGTATCATCAAGAAGCAGCCAGAAGCTCTCTGCAGGCCTGACAGAGCAAACACCAGCCGGCTCAAGGCCGGAGTTGTTGCTGACCAAGGCCGAGCCCATCAGCAATGGTCACAGCACCTCTGGGAATCACATTTAAGAAGAAAAAATCGCAAGCAGCTGCATTTTGCCCCCAGAGAAAGGAGTGAGAAGATATAAGAAACTGTGCAGAAACCAAGGGTTCACCTTCCTGACTCTTTTCTGCCTCCCACCTCCTGCCCCTGCCCTGGCACTGAATTTGCAGGCACATGGGCCCAGAGGGGCGGGTGGCACAAGTTTCAGGGCTGCCAGTGATGCAGGAATAAGGCACTCATTCCCATACAGCTCCTCATGCCTGGATGATGCATTGAAGGGGAAGCAGCCCAACCCTGGCCTCATGGTCTTGATGAGTGTGCACTTTCCATGGCGTGAGCAGTGCCTAAGTGATGTGTAATTTACCTTCTGGGCAAATTTCATTCTCTGCTATCACATTTTACTTGCATGCCTCTAATTTTAGATAGGAAGAGTAATGCTGCCAGTGTTTGGTACAGACGGCAAAGTTGGTTGTTACTAATACATGTCATGAGTGGCAGCAGTTCCTGTTATTGTCATCGTCATCTCCGTTTGCTAATTTAATTAAAATATCTGCTCCAGACCCTGAAATTAGATTAGGTTCCTATTATACTTGATGCTGTAAAACTTATGATGAATGATAGTTTCCAGCCTGAACAAGTTTATCAGGTAATTATATTGCAGAATAGCCTATAAAACCTATTTGTTTTTTAAAAATAAATATGTTGACCATTTGCATGTCATTTAGGCTGGTGTTTGGTCTCCAGCAGCAGTAATTAATATGGTAGTATATGTTTTAAATAAACAGAAAATTTCTATTCCAAATATTGAGAATGTTTCCTAAAAGAAGAAAAAAATTTGCCAGCAACTTCTTTTCAAATCTTTCTTTGCCTTTCTGCTTAATTTTCAAAGACCATATTATACTTTCATCCTCAGTAATGAAATGAGATTATATTAGTATTTCAGAGCCCAATCTTTAATTAAATAATACCTGCAAGTACATAACTTTCTAACTTCATCCAGGCCACTTCAAAATGACAAGGAGTTATAAAGGGCATAAAATTAAATGGCAATATTTGATTCAGACAAAGAAATACAAATCTACAGAAGGAAATATATTTAAAATAAGAAAATGTAAGGGCTTTGTGATCAACAACTATCTGTTATAGAATCCAATAGATTTTAATTTGTAAAATGAGGTCACTGTTGAGCAATCAATCTTCATCATTTTACAGCTCCCTCTCTTCCTCTTCCTCCTTCTACAGTTCATAATTACCTGCATTGTTTTTTGAAACCATGGAGAAAAAGCATGGGAGTTTAAGGCAGAATAGACAGTGGTAACCCATCGAGGGAGGCTCGATCAGCTCCTATAGAAGAAAAGATGACTATAGAGACAGAATATGCAATGTGACTCAAAACAAGTGGCCAGTTGAATGCATTCATGGCATGTCCCTCTCTATTTTGTTAAGAACTGGTAGAAAGTATCTCAAAAAACAACTAGAAACTGAGTGGAAGTTCCTTTTCTCTATTGTTTTGCCTGCAGTGAGTTCATAGCAAAAGGTATCACTGAAAAATGTTATTAAGATGCCTCTAGGGTAGGACTGAGTTTTAGACTTGCAGATTTCTATATAGCTAAATGTCAAACATTCTGTTATATGCCTTGCTTAAGCTCAGTGCCCCACAGGTAAGTACCTAGTGCCATTTCAGATGCCCAGAAATGCCCTACCTGGTTCTCAGCTCCTCCTTCATTTGTGCTGGATTCTAGCCCCATGTAGACATCTCAGGTTCCCTGTGACACCTTAGGTGGCACTAGGTGAGTGATTCACACCCTGAATATCCACTGACTAGAGCCTGACATTAAAGAGCCGTCCTGGCTGTAGCTATAATCAGTGCTTAGACATTTGCCATAGTTATAAACACCTCCCCATACATATTAAATTTAAGAGACTTAATCTCGAAACGCGTCCGACAGCCTAGACTTTTCAAGATGTACCACAGCTTTCCTATATATTTCTATGGTAAGTTGGCACCTGAATTTTTCTAGGAATCTAATTCTGCCTTTCACTCTATAGTCTGGTCCTTGCCCTTATAGAAAGTCTGCAGCTGTATGAAATAAGGGTTAGGTTTTTTTTACTTTCTGCTAGAACATGAGAAGACAGAAAAGCAGTAGAAGCCTTGGCTTCTGTCCTAAGAAATAGTGAAAATTAATATAGCAAAATGGAGGGACATCAGGCTCTGGGAGAATGAAGTGAGATTGAATAACACTCGAACTCTGGACATAAGGCTTCATACATGTCTCAGTTTAAAAACACCATAATTTTATGGTCACTCTCATTCAGGACATCCCAGAAAATAACACACAAACCCTCTTTCTCTTCTTCCTCCAGACATATGCTTTAGCTTCCATTTTTGTGCGTACTGATATTTTTTCTGAGTAGGGTCTTACGATTATGGACAAAACCTAAAAAGCTTTGAGAAAAACAGATATCAGAAGAGATTACAACATCCCAAAGCTGTAGCTCATTTATCCTAGTAGAAGAAACTCTTCTTGCCATGCAAAATATGTAACAATAAGAGAAAAAAGTGGGAGAAGAGTTTTACAGTTTGTTGCATATATTAAAATTTGTGGTTGCTACAATAATCACTGTATTGCACTGATTTCCTACAGAATGTCTGCTGTGCAATTCCTTTTGTGCCCATTTCATTTGCCTACCATGCTTAATGGAAAATTGACCTGTCTTTTCAGCAGGCTGTGGGGCACCTGCTGGTTTCCTACTATTAGTTACATGCTTTCTGTAGCTGTTCTTTGTTACTCAGAGAATATGCAGCTGACTGTATGATGGAATGACTTTTTTTAGAAGGCACTACGAATCTGAACAGCCTTCATACCCAATAATAGTTTTACATACCATTAACAGAAAAAGAAAGTAGAATTATTGGAGTTGTAATTTGGCTGCTTGTTAATTTTTTATATAGAAGTTTTGACTGCTTACCACAATTTAATCTTTTTCCTGAGAAAATTTTCAAGAAACTGAGGTAGAAAATAGCTCTGTTATGAATAGTACAGAATTTTACCGTGCATGTTGCTGCTGAACAGAGAGCTCAACTTTTCAGAATCTACAGTTTTAAAATTGGCCTTGTGACAGCACAGACACAGAGCTGAAGAAAACTAAGAACCTATGCTGACCTTTTTTGCTCAGCCCAAGCATGAGAGCATATGTTACGGCTGTAAGCAGACCTACGCCATTTCTTTGGAAACAAGCAAACAAAAGAGGATGGGGAATCTTAGGAAAGAGAAGGGAAAAGAAATGAAAAGAACAAAATAAAACATCATACCACTTGCTGATATCTGGAGTTGAGTATGCAGTGCAGTTCCTGTCCTCCCTTTTCCCCCTTCTTCTAAATCTCTTTATTCAGCGGGGGTAGAACAGACAGGGAGCAAGGCAAGAAGGTACGGAGGTACAAAGGTACAGAGCAGCCTTCTTGCACACACAGATAAAACAGGTTTCAGTGGACACTACTGAAGAATGAAGGATTCTGTCTCACATATGTAGGTTTGGTTTTTTTTTTCCCTATGGGCTGGAAAAATAATGTCAAAAGTATCAGAAAAACCTTGATGTCTCACCTGCTGTTGGCCACCAGCTTAGGCAGACATTTGATCACACCTGTAGTTGAACCCTTGTCTTTTTGTATTGAAAATCTGACACACACTCTTTGAAACTTTGTAAATCAGCCCCACTTGCTTTGTATAAAAATAAGACGGTTGTCTGTGAAGAAAGTGTCTTCAGAAACAGGCAACGACTCTTTCAGGTTAGTATGGACAGGGTCCTCCTTAGCAGCTGATAACAACCATTTTCAAACGACGCCATCACAAGGGTTTAACAAGGTGTGTGTGCTGGGATAAATGTTGTGAGAGGTGAGTCACAGTACGGCGTGTCTGTTTAAACCTGGGATCTGTGGGTGTTGAAGAATATTATTGAGAAATGCTATGATATGGCCTACAGTATTTTTTACAGTGCACGTGAAGGCTCTGGTCATTCCGAGTACAAGTCTATTGTGGATGTCCTGGAACAAAAGATCCCATGAGTTAAGACTAGTTTTGCAGCTTTCCTGAACCAGCGGTAGGAGAATACATAGATCAAAGGATTGCAGGCAGAATTGAAGTAAGCAAACCAAATTAAGATGTCAAAGAGAACTGGGGGGGTAATGAAATGCAGAAGACTGTCTACCATAGTGTCAATAGTAAAGGGCAACCAGCACAGGAGATAGACTCCTACAGCGACCCCAAGAGTCTTTGCTGCTTTCCTTTCATTCTTGGATGCTCCTACATGTAGCTGAGACCCAAGACTCTTATTCATGCTGTTTATCAGCCTTGCTTGCTTGTTAGCCACAGTAAATATTTTTACATACAAAACTATCATTATGAGGCAAGGGAAGAAGAATACTGGGAAGTTCAGCCACCCCCAGAGCTTGTTGAACAGCAGCTGACAGCTACCAACACAGGGCATGTCACGCAAAAAATGGCCCAGTCCTTCTGCAATTGCTTTAATGTAGAGGAAGGCAGAGGTGTAAGCCACAGGCACTGCCCACCCCACCCCAATGTAAATGCAGGCCACCCTTATGGTAAACTTGGTGGGATAGAGCAAAGGGTCACAGATGGCACAGTGCCGATCAATGGAAATGAAACACAGGTGAAATATGGAGGTCAAGCAAAAGAGCGTGTCCAGAAAGGTGTGCAGCCTACAGAAGTCATCTCCAAAATACCAGCAGCTCTCTACAGACCGGATGGTGCTGAAGGGCAACACAGTAAGCCCCAGGAGGAGGTCAGCAAGGGCGAGGGAGAGGAGCAGAAGGTTGGTCGGGGTGTGCAGGGCTTTGAAATGGGAAACAACAATGACAACAAGCAGGTTCCCCAGCACTGTGATCAGCGTGCCCAAGGCACAGGCCAGATAAATAGCCAGCTGGACCCTGAAGGGGTGTAAGGTCCTGTAGCAGGAGCCATTCACCTCATAGCACAAGGTGAGGAGCGGCCCTTCCTCATCACTGGGGCCCTGGGTTGAGCTCATGCCAGCCTGACCAGGTCCCAGTGTCTCCCCCACCTCTGCCACAAGCCTGGGAAAGGATTCACTTTCCAGCAGAGGTGCCAAGGGACTAACCTGAAAAAAAGTAACAAAAAGGTAGGTTAGACGGGGAGATGTCTTTTAATCAAACCTTTTAATAAAGTCATATGACAGTTTCCATATTTCAAGAAAAAAAAATGATTTATCAGTTTCATATATCTGTTTAAGCAGCTTCAGATCAGTGTGTTGGATTTTTGTGGCATCATTGTTTTATACTATACTTTGGTTTTCTTTCTGCCAATACCACGAGTCGTGCAAGAAATACAGCAAATCCAGAGGCATGTGGGCAAGCAGTCAATAAAGAGCAGGTCTGCCTTAGAAGGAAAACCAGTGCTGAGAAACAGGCAGAGCAAGACAAAGCTCCTTAAGGGATTTGAAAGCTGACTCTGGTATAATGGTACAGTGGTTCTTGGGAATTTCCCTGGAAATGAAGTTCCAGTTTAGTTGTGATTTTTTTCATTAAGCAGAAGCTGTGCAGTGATTATTCTAAATCAAGCAGTATCTGGTTGCAAAGCAAGACCCCCTCAGGGCAAGTTGCCCATTTCAGTGTTCTGGCTACAGGGATATATGTGGATATCCATTGTGTTGGTGACATAGATACTCAGCAAGGCAAACAGAAAGATTGCTCCTGCTTTTTAATTAGGAAACTGCTTTTTAAGGTTTAAGTTATTTAATTTTTAATGTTTATTTGAACTGTAAGAAACATGCAATATTAATGGATTATAAGGGACAGTCTTTTCAAATCAGAGAACTGAACAATGCGATTTTTAACAGTAAGACAACTACAGTTAAGTACCTGACATTTTCCTACATTTTCCTATTTTTGGTCTTGAAATGACTGGTATAATAGTTGGAAATTATTCCCATTTTTCCCATTCTTCCCAGCAGCAACAAAGCATAATAGCAAATCTCTCTTAATTGCATTTCCATAAACTTCTAAATCAGGAATACTTACAGTAAAATATCTCTTTTTGTAGAACGGGAGCTCTACTGCAGTGCACTGAAATCCTTTTCTAAGTAAATGTCTACTGCTGGAGTAGAGACATGGGATGTTATATAAACCAGATGGAGAGAAAGTCCCTATAGGTGACGAATGTACCTTAGGGGCATAGAGAGACTGTTGTGTATTTGGCAAAACCAGTCATTTTCTAAGAAGTTTAAATGCACACTTGCTCAGGTGCTGTTGAATCTCCGAAGATTTATATCAGAGTTTACTGTGAATTTTCTTTTTTGGGGTGTTCTTGCAAGACGATGCAGCTGGTACCAGCTCATCCTGGCACATGAGTGACCCTTACTCCAAGGAGACCTTCTTTGCTGGCTCCTCAGCCTTGGTGTCCCCTAAACCACGTTTTTCACTCCAGTAGGAATTGCATTTGGTTCCTTTGGATCTTCCTTGCTTCCCGCATAGCAGTCCCCATTTCTATCCCATGGTGTAAGCTGGCAAGAGAGGTGTGTACAGCAGCCTTCATTCCTGTATGATTTTGTGAGATTTCTTTGATGTCAGTTTTAACATGGACAATACAGAGATAAAATATCACTCAGGAAAGTCCTGGACTTTTTCATCCTAGACAAGGTATGGGTTTTTAAAACAAGCATCTCACTTCTCAGTGAACATTGCCCAGTGCTCTGATCTTCCATTCTCATCTCCATCTTCATCAGGGCAAGCTCATACCAACCAGCTCCTTAAGGGACTCTGATGGTACATCTCTCAGAGATTGTCTTCTTCTCCCCTACTCTGCACTTAGTTTTTTACAGGCTCTCCAATATGACTGCCATCCTTTGTCTTCCCTACTTTGAGAAGGAAGATGACTGCTGCCCAGCTCCCCTCCCTCTTGCTGGTTTTGAGGCAGTGCGTACCAGAGGCTGCTGATGTCCAGCAGAAAGACTGTTAGAGAAAGGCTGAGGCAATTTTTTTAGACTGAATTTTTAATTTGAGAAAGAGCTAAATTCAGCATCAGTTTCCATGTCATTCTATGTCAGGATACAAGTAGCAGCTATTGGTATAGGGGGTCAAAAACTCCTACCAGAGCAAGACAGCTTTAGTTTTTCTCAGTTTTCCTTCAGCAGCAATGTAAGGTGAAATTTCCACAGTATTAAAAAATCACAGTGCCAAAAGGTATACATTTGGCATAGTTCCTTGAAACACTGTGCTTAGCTGGAGACTTGCTATAAAACTTCAAAGGGATTGGTTTCTTCTCTTCCTATTTCCACATTTTAATAAGTGATCAATTAAAATTGTCAGAGGCTTTTGGATAGCTCTCAGTAATAACAATAGGGTTTTTGACCGTGGGTGCTCGACATTTTCGTTAGTTTTCATTCTTCCTGTTCTTTATATGCAGTAAAGTATCACTGTCATCCAAGTACTTTGTCATTCAAATTCCAAGTCAGATCATGCCCTTGTCAAAATACTCACCCTGTCTAGCTAGCTGGCCATCACAATGCTTTTGCAGTGATTATCACTGGCCTTAAAAGGAAAAACATGTAACTAAACAATCTCAGCTCGCCCTTGCTGCACACATGACATGTTGGAATCGCTTTGCCTTTTTCGCCTTCTCATCTGGTCAGGGGAAAAAAGGGCAGTTCACAATTCAGAGAAGACTCAAATAGTGACAATGTAGGTCTTTATACTTTGGAACAAGAAGACCTTTTTAACATGTATCAACTTCAAAAGTAAAGAAATCTATCATAACTTGAAAAATGCCGATTGGTCTCAAGATACCTCTTGTCTTTACCCTTCCTTCTCCAGCCAAAATTGCTGGATATAATCTCAAGCTGAGTTTTTGTTGAATGTACTCTACAACCTAGTATTCAGCAGGAAAACACAAAAAGTACAGAAGAAGTGTATTATCTGCTATGATTTAATCCCCTGCAGTGAGGACATTTATAGCAAATGCTTTTTTTTTTTTTAAACTGCTGCACATACCTCTGAGGTCTAAATTCCTCTAAGTAACACCTGAGTTCCTAAAAACAGAACAAAGATGGTTTCAAAGGATGAGAGACTCTAGGAGGGCCATCATTGATGCCCCTTTGCCTTGAAAGTTTTCTTCACAGCTTCCAAAAGAGTCTGCATGGGATCCCTAAATAGCATATTTAGTACAAGAAGGGCAGGGCCTTACTAAGCTGACCGACATTGAGATGGCAAACCTAAAACTCCAGTCTTCCCTCACGTGTGTAGGCCACACAGCCTATGGTACAGCCTTCTGCTCTCTCTCCTAGCAGTGAGCAGGGATCATCTCTGAAAGAGTTGGTGTGTCATGTACCGGTGTTTTATCATTACTGCAGAAGGGCAGAAACGTTGGTGCAGTAAATATTCGCTCGGTGTAGGGCACCCCACCTCTGTGCTGACTGGAGTCTCCATACTGGTGCAGTATGTTTTTGGGGGTTTGTTTTTTCCATTTTTCTTGCACAAAGAGCAGCACTCAGCCTTCCATTTTGCAATGATGGAAAAATTTTGCCCACAGCACTCACATGCAATTGTTCCGTCTGCTGCATCCCAGTTTTATGTAACTTTTGCCTTTATGTTTTCTTCCTCTTGGTCATGCTGGTCTGTGCTCTGTCCATTCAGATACTCATATGGGACACGTCTATGTGAGCAGTTTGAGGAGCAGGAGCTCTGTAAGTGAACTGTGGCAGTTTTAAAACACTTTAAAAGTGGAAGTGAAGGGGAAGAGAGAACAACTCACTGGTGCTGTCCCCATCTTTGTCCAAATTGGTCAACTAAAGAAATAAACCCAAGGAAATTTTGGATTGGAGAATGGGTGAAAAGTGGTTGGTTTAGTTCAGGAGGTTAAGAAACAAAAGGAATTAATGAAGTTAAATATTTTATCTGATTTCTTTGAAATGTTGCGTTAGTCTAGGGCTGTCTTAACCCAAAATAAATGTTTTTCTTTCAATTTTTTATCCTTCTATTGTCACCCTTTCTTTTCCATTTACGTTAAACTTGAAATCTAAAGCATCAGGTGAAAAATTCCAGTAGTTCATCATCTTCAAAACATTCACTCTCATCATTTTTTCTGTCCAAACTTTTTTCTGAATTCTGAAAAAAGTACAATTTTTCCCAAATTCATTTTTCAGTGATGTGGCAGAAAAAGTGCAACAGATATGACAGAAAAAGTCCAAATGCTGCAGAAAAAAGTTGCCTGTGACATACTCTGGTTCAAGAGTTCTCCACAGAATTCATTAATAGCAGGTGTTAAAGGTAATCCCAAGACTGAAAAAGAGGGTTGCATGTACAACTGTTGCAGTGCTTCCCCAGAGCTCCAGAGTCCCTCTGCTGTTGTTTGCAGCAAGCAAAACTCGTGGCTGCTGGGAATAACCTAACCAAAACAAGAAATATGTTAATAAAGCCCCTTAATCCACATTTCAGAAGAAAAATTAGAAGCTTAAGATACTTTAAGACGCTAAAAAGGGAAGGGAGTGAGAGAAGTAAGGTGTTACACTGCACACCACTGGCAGAGGAGAATGCAAAAAGAGTTAATACTTTAGTAACACAGAAATATAAGCCACCAGTAGTCCACCTGTGAAAAACACCAAATGGCCTTCAAGTATCCAGATGTAGGCCATGCAAAGATGCTTTTCTATATATATTTTTAGTGGCATAAAGCAGGAAGAGGTGGCCAGACTCTCCTGGGCATAGGCAGTTCCTCCCACCCTGGGCAGTGCAAGGAGCAGGAGAGCACACAGCAGGTTAACACAGACCTCCCCACACTGCCTGTCTTCTTCTGGTTCAAGGTACTTGCACAGCACTGACCTACAGCCATACTGCTGACCCCAGCTTGGGCAGATACCACTCATTTAGTGCAATTTCCACCAAAGGAAACAGAAATGGTCAATGTAATTGCACACAGTTTCTTCCTTGCTTGGATGGTTTGGGGGTCTGCAAGTCTAGAGGGGATGTTCCGATCCAGGGCTGCTCCATGGGCATCAAACATCACTTTCAAACCCTGTAGGAACACATTTTCTTCCTGTCTGACTTGATGGAATGAGATGCTGATTCCTGCTAAATTGTCACAGTGAGGAATAAAAATCACATTTTTGCCAACCATTATGTGAGAAAGGCCAGATGTTCTGGAATGTTCCGCTTCCTCAAATAGAAGCACCCCACCTTTTGTACACACACAACAGAGCGGCCTATACAGCACCCAGCCATCAGTTTGGCCCCCTGACAGTGGGGAAGGGACACAGTGCAGTAACCACTCGGAAGACTGAATAGAAGTTTTACCCATGAAACTAATAGTGCTGGGAGTTACTGAAAAACACCTAAAGGACAAGGCAGTCATTGGTTACAGCCAACATGGGTTCTGAAGAGGAAGGCCCTGTCTATCCAATCTGATTTCCTTTTACGACAAGGGCACCCAGCTGGTTGACCAAGGGATACTCAGGATACTCTATGATTTTAAAAATTTATTTATTTTGTGCCCCTTTAGAAAATCTAATCTTTAATTCCTCTGAGAGAATGTACCTGTCTTCATAAATTACTATTCTGATGATAACTTATTTTCATAAACATTGTGGGGCAGCACTTGGAGAGAGAGGCAGTTGTTCAGAGGCCAGACCATCATACAGGAAATCAACCTACATTTAAAATACTTTTCAGGTAGAGAATGAAAAATCACGCTTACAAAAGCAGGCAGAGGTTGGGTTACCCATGCTTGTCAGAATGTTTCTAGAGTCCTGTGAGTAGGTAAAGACAACAGAGTATTTTCAGCTGGAAGAAGTGTTTTGGCTCTGTTCAGTTGCCCTTTGTTCATTTGGAAAGTTTGGCTAATAGATCAGGGTGACAGTAATATCTAAATAATTACCTCATAGACCTTAAACTTGAGAGTCCCGCTGGCCCTTGGACACCACGGATCTTCAGTGTTGTGGCCACTACATAGCTTGTTTCCCTGTGCAGGGCAGAGAACCAGGATAATGTATCCCATATAGGCTGTGTGCTGGGTCATTTCCTAGCACCTGGCCACAGCATTTCCCAGGATACTGTGTAATCTCGCTGAACGTAAGCCCACCCATAGGATACCTGTTACTGTATTTGGCAGTGTGTGCAAAGGCTGTAAAAATAAAAGAACACATATAAATACTTGCAAGTTTTCTGAGAGCAATTTCAGAGCCTGAACAAGGCATCACCATTTTCAAAGGTTTTTGAAACAAAGGGTCAAACAAACGGTAAATGATAGGGCAGCATGCAGAGCTGAAAAGTTCCAGCCAGAAGTTGGCATTGTGCAAGTCCTTGGGTGCTGAGGAATTAACAAAAAGATCAACTACAGTGAGAAAGGCAGACAATAGCAACAAAACCAACCACCAACCAAACCTCCACAGAAAAAATAACAAATCCTTAATTACACATGGTGTTTCTCTTACATTGTTCTGCCTTTCGAAAGAATTCTGATTCTTCAGTCTGGTTGTAACAAGGAGAGAATTTTAGGATAATTCTTTCCTTGCTACAGAAAATATGTGGGCTTTTATTTCTGCCATCACTCTGCCTGGAAAAAAGGAAGAAAAGGGAGAAGCCAGCACCCCTCAGCATTTCTTAAGCATGAGAGAAACTTGGAAAACTGCTGCAGGCAATAGATGCCGTAACATCAGTATTAAAGCCTGAGAAAACCGTGCAAAAGGCAAACAAGACTAACATTGACTAGTTATCTAAGAAAATTACTTCTATCACAGGGATAGTCATTTTGGTGAAGTAATACAGTGAGTCAAAGATGGTATAATTACAGTCAAGGGAAAGAAGTCAGACAAAAAGGAGAAGTGCTACACACAACCACATCACAAGATGAGTAGAGTTTGCAGGAGAGAGCCCCAAGGTACCTGCATGATTTGATGAAGCTGGCTGTGCTGTGGGGTATAACGTGGCACTGAGGAAAAAGCTGCTTTCACTGTGGAGCAGACCAGAAACTTGGTGGGAGAGTGGGTTGCTGGAGATGATGGATGGTAGCAGTTACAGACATCTTTCTCCTCCGTTTTGGATAGGACAGGTCTACCCACGTGCATGTGCGTAACGCAGGGTCAAACCCCACACCTTGCATTTCTAGGTCCTAAAATCTTAACTAAGTCATAGCAATAGTACACCAGTCATGAGCTCCAGAGCCTGGATGAAGTCATGGCTTGGCAGCATCAAGTAATTGCCAAAATATTGCAATGTAGCTGGTCCTGGGGAAGAAAACCAGTCAAAACAAATTTGCTTAAACAGTGAAGAAAGATCAATAGGGAGAGGGTTTTTTGGTGGAAAAAAGGATAATGTTCTTGAGCACACAGTCCCTCCTTTGGCTTAAATTTTGCCTCTCCTGATTTATTTAAAACATACCTGACATGAGCCAGTGGAACCGGCCAGCTGTCCCCCTCCCAGCTGGCCTTGTCTGCTGCAGCTACAGCCCCTGCTCGCAGGCACGCAGCATTAGAAAGCTGCTCCTGGTCTCAGACAAACAAATATTTGCCTGCTTTCCTCTTTCCTCCTACCTCAGAGGGCTCCTTTCCCCCCCACCCCTCCACCTCGCTCCCATCTACACCCCAGAGCACTACCAGATTGACTTTTTAATTTTTTTTTTTTTTGTATGTGTTTAAATATATTTCTCTAATTAAAATCCAGAGCTGATCTCGATTTTCTCCATCCTGAGTTTTGGTGCAAATGTGTAATTAAAAATACACATGAAAACATTCCTCCTTTCTTACAGGAAAGGTTTACATATAGCAAAAGAAGACTTGTGGCTGTCTCTTGAGTAACTGTACATCCTTTGCTAGCTCTGTTTTCTCTGTAATGCTTCATTGATGCTTTGTTGCTACTGCAGCCATGAAGACTGACAGGCAACCACTCCAGTGGGAAGATGATTTGATTAGGTTACGTAAAAGGAAGGATAAAAGAATTAATTTAAAATATTACAGTTACAGCTGTCCCTTTTGTCAGGAGTTTCTTACAACTTTTTTCTTACAACTTGTTTACTTAATTTGCTACTAAAGCTAATTAAGATGTTGTATGTTTTCTTGCAAAAATAAATTATAACTGAAAATTAGATGCTGACTATTGACCATTAATTTACCTGAACTTAGCTGACTTCTTTGGCATATTTTAATTTGTAACAGAAAAATCAATGCCTATAGACCAAAACCTCTAAGGTAAATCTTGAAGAATTTATTCTGGAAATGCCACTGCACACGATTGACATTTAGATGGTTTATGTTGTCGTTCACTTTCTTTGGCTCCAGAACGTGCCTGCCTTCGGAGCCATAGCTGGATCAGTGACTTCATGCTAAGTATTTGTTAAGTGCTCTGTAGTATTAAAGGCATAAAAGAAAAATCAACACAGAGCTTGCAAAGCAACCCAACCCCAATCTATACCTCAGAATGTTTTCAGCTGATGTTTCTGCAACCCAAGGATTAAACTTGGTATTTTAACCTCTGCCTTAATAACAGATGTTGACTTTTCTCTTTAAAGCTGCTTTTGCCTGTGGACTCCACAAGGGGGTAGGAAATCCTTTCTCACAGTTGAGGCCATGACGGAAAAGATAAGAAGAAATCATAGTGAACTCTTTTGACTGTAAGCAGGCCTTGCAGATAATACTTGAGAGTTGAAAAACCACTTGTAAGGGCATGTAGCGACAGGACAAGGGGCAGTGGTTTTAAACTACAGCCAGGTAGATTTAGATTAGACATAAGGAAAAAGTTCTTCACTATGAGGGTGGTGAGACCCTGAAACACGTTGCTGAGGGACATGGTGGAGGCCCCATCCCTGGAGACATTCAAGGTCAGGCTTGATGAAGCTCTGAGCAACCCGATCTAGTTAAAGGTGTCCCTGCTCACTGCAGGGGGCTTGGACTAGATGACCTCTAAAGGCCCCTTCCAATCTAATGCATTCTGTGATTCTGTTTAAAAATACAGCAATCGTTTGAACAAAGATCACTGGCTTTGAAGACGGCTCTGAATGTTACTGTTGCAGGGGTTGCAAGAGGGAGGCTGACTGCGGATTACCTGGCTGGGATGTTCCTAAGTGTGTCTTGTTACCCTACATCTTCAAACTGGGATGTACCAGAGAGGAGGACAACTGTGGGGATGCTCTCAGGCTGAAGTGCCCGCCTGCTTGTGGGAGCTTGAACTCCTTCCCGAATCTAGGACTTGAAATACATCTTCTGATGGCAACATAAGCTCTTGCTGGAATTATTCACAGTAAAAAATATAGAAGTCCCAACCCTTCAGGCTGCTGCCCCAAGGAGAAGAATGTGTTCTGAATTTGATAAAATTCATGCTGAAACAGTTCACTGTATAGTTTGGAAAAATAGATGAGTGGGTGAGCATGTGTTTCAGAAAAAACAAAACAAACCAGCTTACAATGATACTGGAGGAGAGGAAGAAATTTCTGTGATGCTTGCACCTGAACATAAGTGGTGTAGCCCATTGAACTGCATGTGATGAATACATTATAGCAAAAAACAGAGACACACAGGCTCTCCTGTGCACGAGCAGGTGTGGTCTACAAAATAAATCTCTGTTACTCCAATGTCCTGGGTTTTGTGCAAAGCAGCACTTTGTTCAGCACCAAGTTTAGCAGTTGCACCCAGTTTAACAGCAGGCAGAACAGCATGGCATGTCACAAAGTCTTTCAGGAACCAAATCTTAAAGATCTGCAAGACCCCCTTGGTCAGAAGTACTGAAGAAGATCTAGTGGCAGGCTGCAAGTGATACCCACAAAGTAGAATTTCCACAGGGACAAAAATGTGTTTGGGCTAGTGCTTAGACCGGTTTAGTTTAGGGTTAAATGTTCTAACTTGCTTTGGAAGAAGGACCGATAAGAAGCATGTTTTGCTAAGAAGTGTCCTTGGAAGAGCTGAAAGGCTGATAAAGGGGAAACATCCCACCCCAGCAGGTACCAGAGCTGGGGCACTGCCAGAGGGGAATAAAGTTAACAAAAACTGGGGGAAAGCTAAAGGTGGTAGGGGGCGATTGCAACCACCCACCCAATTCAAGGACTATGCTAATGATACCACCCCACCACCCCCCACCTAATCTTCAAGGAGCATGCATGCCAATTAGAATATGCTTAACCAATAGTAGGTGATGCAGTAATTACTAACCAATTCGTCTAAATTTAGGTGGGTTTTTCTAACAAGATAAATAGGTTGTAAATTCTGTGTGTAGGGGCCTAGTTTGTGGAATTAGCACCAAGCCCCATCTCTGCGCAGCCATGGAATAAATCAGATACCTCTGCTCTGCGTTGTGTATTGGCATACGGCACACTGGGTAATGATCCTGCTTTTGGGACTCCACCAGGAAAGGTAAGGCAGAGGCAGAACTGAAAACAAAAAGCCTGCAGTAGCTGTGCTCAGTTGCAACAACTCAGTGCACCTGATTTTAAGCAGGTAACTGATTTGGGCTCTGGCAGCACAGCTGACCTCAACTAGGGGCTACAGTTCACTGATAAGTGTGGGGAAGCAAATATGGGGTGGGCTGTCAGCAAGAATATTTTGTAACATCTGGGATCTGATGCCTCCATAAATAAGGACAGGCACACACCTGAGTGTGAGCAGTACTCTCATTCCCGTCTGAGGCACGCAGAGAATAAGGGCTGAAAAACCAGTTCTGTTGTTTTCAGGGCAAAAGATCAATTTCAAGCCAAAATTACACTCAAATTCTATTTGCTTGGTAATAACAGCAGACTCTGTACATCTGCTAATGCCCCGGTCACAAAAGACTTGTCACCATATTAGCCTGGGATGTATTTAGCTCAGGAGAACATTGATGGTGAGTCTCAGGGAAGATTAGCTGCACGCATACAAGATTAGGTGAAACACTCAGTTTATGGACTGTATGTAAGTACTTTTAGAAATTAGAAAACCCCCAATGCATTTAGAGAATCGAGAAAGACTTAATTTTCTGAAACACTACCAAAGCAATAAGAGTGAACACAAGGGGTAAATAAATATCATATACTGCGAGTCTGATTTATTACATATTTGATGAGATAATTCTACAGGACTCATAAAATTCATATTGTGCATTTCAGGATGTTACTGAACCGTGAATACCCAGCAATCCACTGTTTCATCTTCTTTTCTAGAGCTGCTGCCAGTAGGAGAATCACTGTGATTGATCTTCAGAGAAAAGTTTTATTGTACGAAAATGTGGGTTAAATATTTTGCCTTTTAAGATATATTTAAATGTTTTTCGAAACCATGGATAGAAAAAGCCATATATTAATGGATTGCAGAAAGAATTTAAATACCCAAGCCAGTTTAGAGCATCGAACAAAGGTAAAGGAGTAGAGAAATTTAAAAATGGATCAACCAAGATTGTGAAAAAACAAGGAAACCAGCACATTAAGAAACCTAGCATAACTATACTCAAAGTCTTGGCAGCTTTCCTATCTTTATTCTTAGAAAGCTCACTTTTTTTATCACTTTTTGTGTGCCTATGTGCCTGGCTCAACTCACACGTGTGCCTTTGGGAGACGGTAAAAATTTTAAGATAAATCCCTATCATCGTGCAAGCAGGAGCAAACAAACCAACTGTAAATAAAACAGCCCCCCACAGTTTGTTGAACACAATAGGGCACGAGCTCGAGCACTTAACCAACATTTCATAGCCCTCAATTCCAGAAGCATAGACTTCTGAGAAGACCACACTGAAAGCAAAAGCAGCAGGCAGCGACCAGCACACGACGACGATTTGCTTTATGGCAGTGACAGTCATGGTGCTGGCGTAACGCAGAGGGTGGCAAACGGCGTAGAACCGATCCACAGCAATGGAGCAAAGGTGGAAGATGGAAGCTAAGCAGAGCATCAGGTCGAAGCTGTAATGAACTTTGCAGAACGTCACCCCAAAATACCAGCAGTTCTCCACAGACCTCACCATGCTGTAGGGCATAATGGCAAAGCCCAGCAGGAAATCCGTGATGGCCATGGAGAGGATGAGGAAATTGGTTGGAGAATGAAGCTGCCTGAAATACGAGATGGAAATGATTATGGCCAGGTTCCCTAAGACAGTGAGAACGAAGGCTGCCGTTGCGAACAGATACATCACCCCTCGTACTCCCGGTGACCTAAAGTTCTCAGGGCAGGATCTGTTTCCAAACGCAGAGCAATCAATCAAATCCTTCGAGATATTTGAAGGGATCATAATCAATTCTTTATTAGATTTTTTCTATCGGAGATGCAGTTCCACAGGCAGAATTCATTTTCACAAGTTTCCAAAAGATTCCACATCCTGACATGAGAATACAAGATAAAGTAAGTCTAGACCGTGTCTTCAATTACTGAGTGAAAAGAGGTGATTCAGAGGCAAACTTGCTCTAGGCTTAAATAAAGACCAACTGCAACCATTTCTGAAATGGTACATGAAATCTGATAACTGGAAGATATTATAAGATTAATTGCAAATAATAATTAAAACAAAGCAGCTGAAAGTAAACTTAATTATCTCTTAAGTTAACTAAGTTATACGATCTCATAAATTTTACTTAGTGGATTCTATTGTATCTGGCACAATTCGTAAGATATGCATCTTTGTAGACATCATAATAATAGTAAATTTAAGATGGTGAAAGAAAAAAATGCATAAGCAAATCCCTCAAGTTCATTTCAGTCTGTGAATGCCATATCAGATTTATTCACATCTTCAATCTTAGAATGCAGATCTTTTTTCTATAGGAGAAACGTTATGCGAGCTCACATGCCCTGGCTTTCTTGAAGATTTCAGTTAATGAGCTATGCACCTAAATGGTCACTTCAGGAATCACAAATCAGCTGCCAAAAGCTCCTCTTCCAAATTATTTGTATCTTAATTCACCTGCTGTGTCTTAGGAAGTACTGGCAATCAACACATCTGACGGAAATCAGTTGTGAAAGTGGTATGACAAGAAATACTGTTTTCTTTCCCTACACATACAATTGTTTTCCATCATTATAATTCCACTAACTGAAAGGGAGAGGAGATAGGGTGAGTCTCGCCTCCTGTAGTAGACTGTGGTCCAGATGATGTAGTTATAAATTAATATTTCAAGGGTCTGAAAATTCCTTTCATTTATGTGGGGAGAGCCAGAGCTGTTTCTGCCACCATTTTTACTGATGACTTGTTTGGAATGAAGAGCATGTTTAGAAATAGAGGCAGAAAGAGATAGTCTTTCTCCACAGCAATTTAAGCCACTTAAAAGGACCTTGAGAAGCAGTTTTGTCCACTGAATATTTTTTTTCCAATAGGTATCACCCTGAAATGAAGAAAATATAGAAATAGAGCATTAAAGGATTAAAAAGAATGCTTGGAAGTCAGTTTTATAAGTTAACTCTACCTGCATCTGCATTAGCAGTACCACCAGTAGATTCTGTAAGTAGGCATTTTCCTGTTTTGTTGTTGTCCTGCAGCAGTGCAATGTCTGTAAAAGGCAGACCCCCTTTGTAACTTGACTCAGATTACTGAAAGATGGGAATTTAGTTTTCTTTTATGTCATCACATTTAAGTCCCAGGGGATTTTGAGTTAAATATATCTAGATATATTTAATTCAGGGGTTTACATCAACAGGAGATAAACAAAGCCAAGTGTCTGTATTCCCAAGACTATTATTTTTGTTTGTTCTATTAATTCATTTACCCTCATGTATAGGTGAGCTATTTCAGTGACTTAGGGTAAATATAAGCGATACCAAAAAGAGTTTCAGAAAGGAGAGATTAAATGTAAAGGTGGAGAAAAGTTGTTCTGGGTTTTATCTGTTTTCGTAGTCAATATATTCTATCTTTCACTTTTTTTAACTAATTACCATTTCTAACAAAACTTAGTAATTAGATATTTAGTAACGTTGAAGACCATCACCATCTTGCAATTTAAAGGGCTGAAACAGCATTTTCCATCGCACTGACTGTAAATGTAAATGCAGCTTTCACATAATGTATAGAAAATCTTCCCCATACATTATGGAAACAGATACAAAGAAGTGTTAATTTTGGTCAATTTATCACTGCTATAGGGCAATCTACTATCTATTAAAAAAAATTCATCTATTTTGTTACAAAAAAAAAGACAAAATTAATTCACTCTTAATGTAAACACAAGGAATTTTCCAAGGTCATAGGTGGATATTCAGACCTAATGCTGATCCTTATGCAGGTACACTGAAGGTGCATTACAAGTCCCAGGGTAAATGACTGCTATTCAATAATAATAAATAAGCGGGTTTTAAAGTTAATTAAAGGAAAAGTAAGAACATGTAAAGGAGTCCACCTTTATGGCAGCTGCTTCAAAGACAAGGAATTTTTTTAAAATAAAATGCAAATCACTGGGATTATCTATAATAGAATCTATTACAGACTCCAAAAATAGTAATTTTTGTTTATTGTATGTAGCAGAAATATGTTATATTCAAGATTTGTCAGTATTTTGGAGATAGGCATATCTAGTAACTGTATTTTAAGTAATCAAGTGAGAGAGATGTAAGCTTCCCAGAGGTGATCCTCTACTAAAAGAATTTACCAAAACGTAAATTCATGTCATAATCTGCGCAGACACAATTATATTACATTTTAAAAATAAATAAATCTGTGGATAGAGACTACACTTCAAAAAGTATCACCTTCAGAAAGCTGTGTCCCATGCACCTCACTATTAGTCCTCCTTCAGCATGGGACAGAAGACCGTGATGGGGGAACAGTTTCACACCTCAGGTCTCAGAAATGACATATCAAAAAACTGTTAACAAATGTACAGGAACTGAAACCTTTATAAAAGAAAGTGGGTTAAAGTGAGACTACAGAAAGGACCTTAGAAATTGTCTTTGAGAATTAGTCATAGCCTAGAATCACAGACTGGTTTGGGTTGGAAGGAACCTTAAAGACCACCTACCTCCAACCCCCTGCCATGGGCAGGGACACTCTCCACTAGACTAGGTTGCTCAAAGCCCCATGCAGCCTGGCCTTGAACACTGCCAGGGAGGGGGCAGCCACAGCTGCTCTGGGAGGCCTGTGCCAGGACCTCGCCACCCTTACAGTGAAGTAATCCTTGTTAATATCTATATCTGCTCTCTTTTCGTTTAAATCCATTAACCCATGTCCTATCACTCCATTCCCTTGTAAACAGTCCCTCTCCGTCTTCCCTGTAGCCCCCCTTTAGGTACTGTCAGGCTGCTACAAGGTCTCCCCAAAGCCTTCTCCAGGCTGAACAAGCCCAGCTTTGTCAGCCTGTCCTCATAGGAGGCAGTGTGGAGAGAAAATTGTTCCAGTCATTAGTTTTGCTAGTAAAGCAGTTTGGTTTTGTCACAGACTGTGAGTTTCCTTCTTGTACCTCATCGTTTCTATGTTCTTAATTATTGATTGGATTTGGTTATTTGTTACTAACAATTCTTATTCCTCTGGGCTGGCTTCAGTAAAGCAGAAAGCACTGCAATAGAGAGCAAATGACGAGCTCAGATTTTCTGGGAGAACTGTTTTCTGTTCGTAACTGAGAAAGTCCAAAGGGTATAGAATGCCCTCTGGTTTTGAAGATCTCTCTTTAACTCTTTAGTCAGTATGCTGTGAGTACTCAGGGTTTAAGGAGACTGATGTCTCTTATACCTATGGGAAATAAGGCGGCTAGACATAAAAAGCCAGGCCAACAGCATCCTGGCTTGTGTCAGGAACAATGTGGTCAGCAGGACTAGGGAAGTGACTGTCACCCTGTACTCAGTTCTGGTGAGGCCACACCTTGAGTACTGTGTTCAGTTTTGGGCCCCTCACTACAAGAAGAACATTGAGGTACTGGAGTGGATTCAAAGAAGGACAACAAAGCAGGTAAAGGATCAGGAGCACAAGTCTTACGAGGAACAGCTGAGGGCACTGGGTTGTTTAGCCTGGAGATCAGAAGGCTGCAGGGAGACCTTGTGGCTCTCTACAACTACCTGAAAGGAGGTTGTAGTGAGGTTGGGGTAACTAGTGATAGGAAATGGGTTCAAGTTGTTTCAGAGGAGGGTTAGATAGGATATTAGAAACACTTCTTCACTTAAAGAGTGGTCAGGCATTGGAACAGGCTGCCCAGAGAGGTAGTGGAGTCACCATCCCTGGAGGTGTGCAAAAAATGTGTAGACATAGCACACCAGGACATAGTTTAGGTGACATGGTTGTAGTGGGCAGACGGTTGGACTTGATGATCTTAGTCATCTTGTCCAGCCTTAAAGAGTCTATAACTCTATGACATCTAGGAACAGATTGTGGAATTCCAACTGCCATAGATCTGTTTGCTTAGGAAATTAATGTGTTTTATAAAGGCTATTGCATAGAAACATTTTCTATTACCCATGCAGTTGGTTGGTTTTAAAGTGGCAGCATGAAAGTGAAAAGAACTTATAAAAAACCCCTATAAAGTAGGAAATTCACTTTAGTTGGAAAAATCTAGTTATGCCAGACTATGTAGCATTATTCAAGACTCGGTAAACATTATGGGAATTACATTTCATAGAATCACAGGATCACAGGATCACAGGATGATTCTGTGACTGGGTCTACAAGTTGGATGGGTACGCTCTGCCCCATCATACACATCATAAGTGAAGCTATGGAGCAGGATTGCACCCAGTATTAACCCCTGGAGTACACTACTAGTTGCTGGCCTCCAACTAGGGTTTGTGCCAATGATCACCACCCTCTGGGATGCCTGTTCAGCCAGTTTTCAGTCCATTTCACTATCTGCTTGCCCAGCCCATATTTCATTACCTTCTCTATGAAGATCTTATGGTAGACAATGCCAAAAATCCTACTGAAGTCTAGGTAGACAATATCCATTGTTCTCTCCTCATCTACAAGGTCAATCACTTCATCATGGAAGCTTATAAAATTTAGGTTATGCCTAATGGAAAAAGACTACTCAAAAAGTGCTCACACATAGGCATAGCCTTTTTTCTGAATTGTGTCTTTAGATGTAGTAGTAGAGATAACATAATCAGAAAAACTACAGAAGTAAAAGACTGACAGAACCCTAAGTATATTATTTTTTGCTTTGTCCAGTATTTTCTTCCTTGTTGAATAAGGTATTCAAGGTATTCAATGTCCATGTGGTACAGGACAAAGAGTGCACAGAGAGTACAACCTAGACAAGTTAATGATTTAAGGAAAGCCATACAATTTGTAATATTTACACAGTTTGAGAGCTCAGTTTTTCTGTTTGAACACTGCACTAATGTTGGGGGCTTTTTTTTATCTTGCTATTGAAAATACCCCATTTTGGAGTATGCCTTTCCTTGTAAGGCTTCTAGAAGGGTCCTGCTTGGACAGTCGGTGCCCATCCTCTTCCCCAGTCTTGCAGCATCTGGTGACTGAGGGGCAGACCTCAAGGCTTGGCCATAGATGAGACCACCATGCACAAGGCCATAGCAGGTGGTACCACTGCGTTACAACCACCAAAACACAAGCTGCAGGCACTAAAGGTGGGGAGGAGAGGGGGCAGTCTGTGGGTCTGGAATTTACTGGATGAAACCTGCCACCTGCGTACAAAGCATGAGAGGAACCTGACATCGCGATTGTGCTCGCAGTGGCAAAATGAACAGACGTGAAACAGATCCTTTTGTCATGCTGCAGGACAAGTTTTCAGGGAAGTTAAAACATATGAAATCACCCACTGGGGAGTCATTTGTTTCGAAAAAGGCAGTCATCTGGGAAGTGCTGAATAAGGTCGCTAATTAAATGTGTTGATAAGGAATTTAACAATACCCTTTGCACTTCATTTACACGATGATACTTTGAAGTTGCAGTAAGGTACTTTCTGCTTTGTCACACCTAACAGGACAACAGCATGAAGTATTTTTCTTCTGCTCTCCTAATTTATCCAAGTCTTGGGTTAAAATAGAGTCCCTGCAGCCTCATTAACACATCTCGTTTGTATGTCCCCTTCACGGTTCAAAATAGCTTTGTGCTGCCTGTGATTAGAGCTAACGAGACAAAGTAACTTGGGACTTCATTAAAGTTACTCTGCTAGAGAAGACACTGTAAACAGAAGGCAAGGAGGCTCTTTGGGAGAGTCCCACCTTTAGGTAATCGCACACCAGAGGAAAAAGTTATTTCTGAAACTTTCTGAGCTGGGGCCGTGTACAAAGCTGACTTATACTTGTAGGTTACTAAGAACAGGGAGAACTGATGAAGGTCACTAGGAGTCTGTGTGTGGAAACCCCTTGTTACTTCCACAGAGAATAAATATTGGTGACACCTTGGCTAGACCATCTTGCAGGAGAGTTCTTTGAGTATACACTGAACATTTCTTCTATTTTTTTTCCATTCCAAATAGAGTGTGGTGATCTTGTGCAGCCACAATGGTGGGAGGCCCTGTCTTCTGGTCATGGCTGGGATAGAGTTCATTTTCTTCATAGCAGCTTGTATGTTGCTGTGTATTGGATTTGTGCTGAAAACAGTGTTGGTCACACCTGCCCAGTTTAGCTACTGACAGAGCTCAGCACTACTTCCACAGCCTCTCTTTGAGAGGCTGGGAATGCACAAGAGGTTGGGAGGATGCAACCAGCTGGGTGGGGCAGAGCTGCCTCCTGGGGTTTAACTATGACACCCTCCAAACTTCTGCACAGCATGCTTGGGATGGCTGGGACTCCTCTAACCCAAGGTTTCCCCAATCTTCCCTCTTTGGCAGGTTATTTCTGCAGGGTGACTTGCTGGCTGCTGCCAATTTTCAACCTGCTTCCCTCCCAGTGTGCTTCCAGGGCAGGACATAGGAACAGTGTGTGTGCCCCTGGGACTTCACAATCCACCATTTCACCACCATCTCCCAGCCACAGCCATCCAGGCAGATCTTCAGTAGTAGCTCCATGGATCACTGCCTAGATCCAAAAATCTTGTTTCAGGGCTCTTGCTAGTCAGGAGTTGCTCCTAAGACTTAACTGCTAGTGCCAGAAAACTGGCCTTTGACACAAGCATTTTTGGAGTGCCAGGATCCTCCCAACTTTTCCATAGTGTGGAGTTCACCTATGCTGAGTGATCCTGATCTCAGTTACCTAAAACTATGTTTAAAATCAACAAAGCATCTATTCCAGTGACTGGAAGAGCCCTCTTGGTAGTAAGAGAAAGAACATCTGCAGGAACAATTCATCTTACGTAAAAACGGTAAGTTGGTGAGGTAAAACACACTGTGAGGGTGGCTGTTTTTCTACAGGGAGTATAAAGGCAGCTACTGATGACTAGAGCAGATGTAGTGCCTATTTTTTACATGTCTAAATTTAGATTAGATGGCTATCAGCATTCAGGAGTGGGGGTCTGTTTTTTTATACTTTTAAGTGAATTAGCTTTGCACTTGCAGGCTTACTGTAGGTACAGATTACAGAGGTGTGAGCTCTGTTTGAACTAGAAGCTATGCTGCAAGCAAGCTGGGATCATATTCATTCACAGACTCCTCCTGGAACCAGAAAATAAGGCCAGAAAGATAGCAGAACAAGTTATGAAGAGAAACTGACCAGTTGTGAACTCTGGTAGATCTGAAATTCTCTGGAAACAATTTTTCCCTGTTTTCAGGGAGACAGTGGATGAGGGAAAAGAAACTACTTCTGCATTGTCTTCATGAAAGAACTATGTTAATATGTGCTGAACTTACTGAATACACTAAAAGCCTCAGATGGGCAACATTCCTTATAGGGAAAGTTGGTCTTCTATCTATAACACTACCAGAAGAAAGGGGGTGTCACCCAGCAACACTTCACAAACTGCAAGAGAGATCAGGATGTCCAAGTGATCCTGCAGTTCATTTCAGAAGGTAACACTGAGCATGAGAAAATATTAACTATATCAGGCCAGCCTCACTGGGGATGAGGGAAGAAGTGAATTACCCATTAATGTGTCAGGAGATATATATATATTATATATATCTTAACTTTATTTCTGTGAGATAAAGCAATAAAGTAGTCATATGGTCACTAACATGGATTATCTGCCTCAGCACAAGTGCCGATGTGGTGTATATGTCATTGTTCCTTTTTTATGCCATTTTGGAGAGTGCAAACTTACAAGATGTCAGTGAAACAGTAAAAGAGACAATGTCAGATCCTGATAGTCTGCTCTGCTGAAATGTAGCATCATTGACCTTTTATACTGTGCAGCAGAGGGTGCTTCAGTGCTCTACAAAGCACAGAAAAGAGACAAGATAGATACACATATGATGTGCACTTACGTGGGTAACTTGAATGGAGGACATCTTTTACTGCTGAGCATAACTCTTACTTCAGTCATCAGTTCCCCTCCATAGTCTCTTCTCAGGTATTAATCCTTTCCTGGCCATTCTCAGGAATAATCTTTTGTAGTCCAACCACAGGTCACAGGATCAGGCCAGAGGTATTATTTCCTTCTGTTTTAAGATACGGTAACTCTAGAAAAGCCAGGTCATAGATTAAAAAACATTTACAGTCTATGGTTCATCTTCAGCTGGTGACCATGTGCTGGTTTTTTACTTACTCTCCTGTCCTTTGTGCTCTGATCTGGGTTTTCTGAGAAGCTGACCGCAGATGTAACCTTGACAGCCAGATCACCCAGGTGCCATCACGCCAAGCCGTTCCTAGAGACCTTCTTCTGCTACTCCCAGTGTTTTCATATCCACCCTGCACCATTCTCCCTCCGTTCGGGTCAACAATAGCATTTCTTCACAATTCTCTATATACTTTCTGGACCAGCTGTCACAGCGTTGCCATCAGACAAAATAACAATATGTCCAAGAACAAAAAAAAATGTCCTTTAAACCACAAACTGCCAAATATTTTACATTGAAACATTCACTGGACAAGGACCACTTGTCAGGTTCAATGCTGCTTTTTGCTGTGCTTTTCATTCTGTACAACGTCTTTTTCCTTGTCTTTGATCTAATTGAACATGATTTTGATCTCATTGATCAGCAAAGACTTAAAGAGATAAACCCTTAAGTGAAAAGCACCAGTTGAAATGAAAACAGAAGGAGCAGCACAACTTTTCTCTGTCCCATCTTCCCTCTGTGGAGTATGCTGGTACGGCTGGCTAAGGGCCTGTTCTGATCTACACACACATACTGAAGGGGAGTGACAAAACTTAAAAGCTTTGGGTTATTACTCCAAAATGTCTAGAAATTCAAAAGGAAAGGTTTTTTGGCTCTTTCTAGAGAAAAATAAATAAACACACATATTGTAACGTAAACACCCCTTGTTCAAGAAATTAATCTGTTGCTTTGGAATAATTTCTCAATGATAAAGAGCAGGGATACAAGCTGCTTTAAGGGTGGGGTTTTTTTTAAACTTAAGCCTTGCTCTCCTGTGCATTGCATATAAATAGCTGTAATCAAAACACGACATACAATTCCTAATCTGGAATGAAAGAAAACATAGAGTGCAATAGTTGCGTATCTGCTCTAACCAGATTTAGTAAATGAGTAAGCAAATAGGTGTTTCCTTCATTTTCAGCTCTTAGATCCAGGAGTTCAGCCTGCAGACTAAAATTCAAAGCTGTGAATCCAACCACTTAAAGCATATTACTCTAAAAACAAATGAGTCCGGGAAGAGTCCTGTTGAAAAACTTTTCCAAACAGAATTATCTTTAATGCCTTGCGAAACCACATGTAAAAAAATGCATAGACAATTGGGTTAAATGTAGAATTTAAATAACCAAACCAAACCAAAGCATCAATGAGAACAGGAGGTATCACATAATTCATAAATGGATTGGTTGCTGTGAAGAAGAAGAACGGACTCCAGCAGATTAGAAACACTCCCATTATTATGCCTAATGTCTTTGCAGCTTTCCTTTCTCTGCAGAATGAAATGTGGCTCTTCATTTCAAGTCGTGTCTTCTTTTGGCTAATGGCATCGATGGATCTTGCTTGTCTCTTGGCTATAGAGTATATTTTCCTATAGATGTACAGCATAATGAGTCCAGGGATGTAAAAAGACACTATGGAGGCCACAACACCTGAAGTTTCACTAAAAATGACAAAGCATCCTCCTGTGCAATGGACATGTTTATAAATCTCTTCTGCCCCTCGCAAATCTAGGTCTAGAAAGATCATCCCGAAAGCAAAAGCAGCAGGGACCATCCAGCTTATTAATATCATGACCAGGATAACAAAAGTATTTATCTTTGATTTGTACCTTAGGGGGTCACACACAGCATAGTAACGGTCGATGGATATAAAGGAGAGATGGAAGATGGAAGCCGTGCTCAGCATAATGTCCGTGCTCGTGTGGATCTTGCAGAAGAGCTCCCCAAAATACCAGCAGTGCTCAACAGAGCGCACCATGCTGCACGGCATGATGAGGAATCCCAGCAGAAAGTCTACTGTAGCCATAGAAAGTATCAGGAAATTGGTAGGTGTGTGGAGCTGCTTGAAATGTGTTATTGAGATGATAACTGTCAAATTCCCAACCACTGTGGCCAGAATAATGCAAACCATGAAGATATACATGGAAACACGGATACTGTTTGACCAGCTGCTCCTTATGCAAGAGCCATTTACAGATTCACAGCACAGTTGCATCCTTACTGAGATCTCAAATCCACGTAGGTATGCAGCACAAGTACTGTTTTTCCTAATGCTGAGATACATTTACAACCAGGTTTTTTTCTTCTCTATACAGGGAGAGCTGCAGCGAGGGAAAATAAAAAGGCAATTGTAAACACCTTTGTTTATTTGGACGTGTAGGAAATTCACATTTCATTATTTATGAAGGATTAAACTATTTTGTAATTTCACTTTTAACAGAACATTTACCATTAGACTTCCTGTTTGAGGAAATAAACTGAATAAAGCCGTGTCCTCACACCAGAACAGCTCCCAGGGGCCTGCACTGGGCAGATGAGAAGTACTTTTATTATCTTCTGTTTAGACAGTCCTAATCAGCTTCAGCAGAGTTAGTTGGAGTCCTGTACCTTTGGTCTTGGAAATCAGTAATTTTCGATTCTGAAGCTCCCTCAATCTATTTTTTTTATACGTAAGTCTAAGATGTATTGACTAAGAAGTCTGAACCAGAAGCTAAAGCTGAGGAGCCTGTGCCCAGCCTCCCTCCCCTCCAGCCCTGTCCTGACAGGGATAACTGAGCCCGCTGTGCAGCCTGGCAAAACCAGAATTTCCACAAGCCCTCGGTTTTCAGGCAGATGGCACAGTCTCACCAAATCAAGTCTTCCTGCAGATTTTTTTGTGGGCTCTAGCTGTACATAGAGATGTAAGGGAAAGAGGAGAAAAAATCCCTTTTCTGCCCTTTTGCTGCCAAAATATAATGGAAGGGCCTGATTAATCTGAAGAATTAGCTGCTGTATAAGCAAATATCTTTTCTGTCGGGCTGTAGTTTATTTCAGTGTCAGTAGTTCAGCATTGTTACATGCATTTATGATGTCAATACTCTTTTTAGCCAAGGCACAAACATGAGCAGGAACATTTTCTGAACATTGGTTTATTCTGTATCTGAGGATGCAAGTATCGCTGTCCTTCTCTTGTGTATGCAGTAGCATGTCCCTGGTGCCAGTCTCTCTTTTTACAAAAGCCTTTAATGAAAGTGCTTGAGCACTTGGCAAGCAATACTCAGTGTTGAAGGATCTGGTTTTCCTCTAATTAACAGAAAAATAGTATTACTGTGAAAAGTAAAGAACATTAGTATGTGCTACTCATTAGCATCGTCATTATGGTATAATGTGGATGTGTAAGTCAGAATAATACTGACATGGCGATCCAGCCAGTACTAATTTAACCCATTTTCTTTGGGAATGTTTAACCCACTTGCTTTGGGATGTTGTTGCCTCTGGTTATTCTCAATTGAACAGGCAGAATAATTATTTTTTTTTCCCAAATCAAAACAAATGTTATTACAAGCACACCGTACTGTTAGAAGCTAAATGGAGGCTGCACAGACATGATAAACTACTGCTTCTGAAACCCTGGCAGCTACCACTATCAGCCTGTGTTATGCAGAGGGGTCTTTCAAGTCATGCCAGGGACAAGGTGCGTCTACAGGCACTCTGAGGAAAGCAGGACATGTAGGATCCAGGACACGTATTCACTGTTCGGGGTGCCTCTTGCTTCACCTTTTTTTCTGCCTGATAGTGTTTAACAGTATCTCTGCTCTTTCCCACCTTACTTAAACTATCGCTTCATAGATATTTTTTATTCTGTCTCTTCGTGTCTTTTCCCTGCCTATCATTCCTTCTTTTGCTGCATTTACACCCACAATAGAGAAAGCACAGACAGCCAGATGATATTAGGGGGAAGTTTTTTACAGAAAGAGTGGTGAGGTGCTGGAACAGGCTGGCCAGAGAAGTAGTGGATGCCCCGTCCCTGGAAGTGTTCAAGGCCAGGTTGGATGGGGCCCTGGGCAACCTTGTGTAGATCCAGGCCTGGGGGTTGGTGGCCCTGCCTGTGTCAGGGGGGTTGGAGCTCTATGATCCTTGGGGTCCCGTCCAACCCAGACCATTCTATGATTCTATGATTCTATTAACCCAAATTATTAATTTTCACAATGAAATACAAAATTAACTCTATATGATGGATATAATTATCTAAGTTTTAAGGATATTCAGGTTATAAATTATTTTTGTCTTCATTTGTTGTATGTGTAAATAAATCAAATAAATATGGTAAACAGGCAATAAATACAACCCAAAAAAATTGAGCTTTTATTTCTGTTTTTCTGTTCAAAAGATGAATAACTTCCCTGTTCTCTGTTTAGCCCAAAGGAATATGATCTCCCTTGGAAACTATTTTTTCTTTCCAAAAAAATCTTATTTTCAGGGATTTCGTTCTTTCATTAAACAGAAAGAAGAAACTCCAACCTCTAACTAAAATAGTGAGCAAACTGAGGTCAATTATGTGGCTTTGCATGAAATGGAAACAAAATAAATCAAAACTCATGTGGCAAACTGTCCAAATGAGCTGAACACTGAAGAAGTTTTCAACAAGAAAGCAGAACACTTCCATAAGTACTTGCAAAGCTTAAAATTCAGTTAAATGGTAATGTGAAGAAGCATTCTTTTAAAAACCTTTCCTCCTACCTTTCTCCCTTCACACTGAGTAGAAGTCTGCTCTTGATGTTCGTTTGCTTTCTGCTGACTGGGTGGCACCCCTTCCTTAAAATACCATCTCAAAAGACAGCTGAGCCTCTTTGCCACCATAGCAGTTCTGGATAATACACATTTTGAGAGGACAGGCACTTAATCCATGGAGCAGCCTCCAGAAGCCCCAGCGCATTGCTGGAGGATGTTGGGTGCAATGAATAGCGTGCTTGGTCCCTCCTCCAAGGAGCAGCTGGTAATGGGAATAGTAGCTCAAATTGTTTATTCTGTCACACACTTAAGAACAGAATCATGGCTGTAACACTCATATTTGTTTAATGGCCCTTATTTATAGGCAAACTGAGCTCATTTGAAATCTGTTTACTTCTCTGATTGAATGCTGTGGTCACATTGTGAGATTATCTAGGTGCAGAACAAAAACCATCACGTAGTGTCCCTTTTGCAAGCTTCTAAAACACAGCAAGATACGTAAGTATAGGTAGCTCACAGCAGCGTGTAAGATTTCATTGAAAAGGTATATTGTGTACAGAGTGACATGATGTGTACTTACCAGCCTTGTTCTGATTACTCTACTGAACAGGCAGGTTTAATCTAACAGCCTAATCAGTTAACAGCTATTTGCAAGATACAGCTACTAAAAAGGTGTTTGAAGTAAGCACCTATTATTGGCTGTGCTGGAGTCACAGATGAGTAGCATCATTTTTTTTTCTCAACAGAGGACTGTCCAGCCCTCTAAAACAGGGATACTGCTGAACATAAAAGACTCTTAATATCTTAATTTAAAGACTCTTAAAATCTAAATGAATGCAAAGAACTCCTCCATTCTTTTACTCTTCCTGAAGCCATGCTCATAAAAGGACTGGGGTGTTGCAATGCAAGGTTCTCCTTGCTATCTACAGGAAGAGTTTGCAAACCAAAAATAGTGCAGAAATGACCATCAGGCTGAGTGAGAAACCACTGTAGAGAGTAAAGAGGATATGTCAAAGAGAGGAGTCAGGTCCAGTTGCTCAGAGATGGGGAAACATCAAAGTAATGTTAAGGCATCCCAAACACTGCTCTCTGAAAGAGACCTTCACCCTTTTAAGATTCATAGCCATGGGCCATCCTTGGAGTCAGGAAGAGGGCAGAAAAGCATTGTTTTCTACTGTGATTTTTTTCGTTTGCACTTAGCTATGGGTACTGTTTGGTCATTTGGCAGAAAATAGCATTTTATAGCATCCATTAGACAGAAGAAACTTTATCATTTTCATATGGCTCATTTTAAAATCTCTCTGTGACATTTTAAAGACTCTCTGTGAGGGGATTCATGGATTTAGAACTACTGGAGGCTCTAAGGTGGCCCTGTGGTTGGTGAGGAATTTTGAAAGCATCTAACTCCACTCACCATTTATGCAGTCCACAGAAAAAAAAAAAAAGCACAGCATTGCAAAAAAGAAATCTTAAGTTTCCATTCACATGCTTGAAAACTGGGGGAAGATGCACAAATTCCCAGTGAGTTATTAGTTCAAAGTAAGCGTGTCATTATATGGGTTACATGAGAAGATGTGCCATCTACTAATCTGAATGCTATTGCTGCAAACCTGGGGCAATTCCATGGAAGACAATCTGAAATCAGCCTAGATTTACACTAGAGGATTTTAAAGAAGAACGGATGAGATGATTGACCTCTAGATCTTTTCCCATAGTTTATAACCTTACTTTTCAGTGGGAGCCATAATTTTTCCTTGACAAGTAAAACCAGCTGTTTATACAGAGTAAGGCGACGTTTGCGCTCTTTCTCAAAACATAGTTCTTAGGATCAGAACTAAAAATCCAAACCCCAGGATAAATACAGATCTCTAAAATGCACAGAGGGATAAGAGGTTCTGGGAAAATAATGTTGTTACGGCAAAGCAAAACACAGCCATCCAAACCCAAGCAACTATCTCTGCACAGGGCTGAGGAGGGTTGGTGTTCTGTGTATTTCTTAGCCCTGCTAAGCCCTGCTGTAGCACAGTCCATTGCCTCTGCTTGGCTACCAGAGCTGCTTGGGCAGACCGCAGTGCCAGGGCTCCCCGGCGGCAGGAGTAGCCCCTCGCTTCTCTCCCCAGCAGGGCAAGCGCATCCCCCCAGCCGCAGTGGGGTGCGGAGCAGAGACACCCATGCAGGGGGGCAGGTCCCCTGTGCCTCTCCAGTGCCTCCTCCCACCCACGGGAGTGAATTTAGGGCTGTACCCAGTTGGTAGATATTCGGTGGCTACTGAACACCACCCCCAATACGAAGGGGCACGTGGAGGAGGGAGGCAGCGGGCGGTAAGCAGGTGCAATCTCAGCTTTGTCATTCTGCACCCTCATAGGACAGGAGTAACTCCACAGAAAGTCAAATGTCTTACTCTGAATTCGTAGCTCTGCCTGAAAATCATTTTGCCCCCCCATGTACGCTTCTCTTTCAGCCATTGGAAATGAATGGCTTTTTAAATCACCCCCTCAACCACCAAAAATACCTCCTGCCTGTTCGTTCTGTTGCTGTTCGCTACAGAAGGAGTGCAGTGATCTGTGCAGAGTAAGGGCTGTCACCTTCAGTACCAGCCACAGAAGATTGATCTTTGAAACAAAATAATATCCCAAACTAGCATATTATCAGCTCACCGTATTTTGGAGTGCATGGCACGGAGACAGTACTTGCTCAGGAGCTAGTTCCTCATCACAAACCAGCGCAGCCTGTGGGTACAGCGCGACGGTGACTCATCCACATGCATCCCACAGCAGAGCAGCATGCTTGGTCTGACTCTGGTTTACAGCCTGCTGGACCAATCTTATCAACAGGATGACGTAAATATTAAATATTCAGGAAAGATAAGTAGATAATAAATCTATTCTGACACAAGCCACTAGCATATGCAATGATGACTGCATTTGAATTCAGTTAAAGCCAGCCTCATGGAAAGAAGCCTACAAAATAAAAGACAAATGTTTATTATGGTCAAAGTACAGATGAAGCTAAGAGCAGTGAGCTATTTTTAAGATAGCCTGATGTTTCTCGCACACCCTTCAATTTTGTGTAATGGTGCCAAACTTCAGCAATTTTAGTTATCTTTGAAAGCTTGATTAGTGTACCCCAGACTGGATATTTAAGCAGAACAAAAAAAAGGAAAATGAAAAAAAAAGTCCCAACTACTGCAGTACTTCAGCAGTATCTGAGAACAAGGCAGATTTAAAAGATAAGTTTCTTCCTAATAAAAAAAAAATCTGCTTGCCTTTTATGCTCTGGTGTTTATATGCTTTGTAGCAGGGACTTAGGTATCAGATGCCCATTTGTCTATCTTTTACCATACCAGAGGAACTATACCTAGCAAATTACAAATCAGCAGTAGCCAAACTGAAACTTGTTGCTTTTTAAAGCACAGCTCATCGACCCTTATCTGCATGTTCAAACAGTAGGAGCTTTAGCATTGCTGTGGCACCCAAGGAGGAGAGTCCTTCCAGAAAGAAGTAATCCCAGAGAGAAGAACTGCCCCATTTTGTGTCAGCTTGCGTGCATCAGCTGGTGGAGAGCCATGCCTTCCAGCTCCTGCTCCCCTGAGCTTTCTCTGGCTCAAGCTGCAGCTTCCCCCTGGGAATTTGGGATTAGGATGGACTTGGGAAATAGGAAAGTATGGCCCTGGCAAGGTGGTACAGTGGGTGTGGGCATGAGCAAGAGGGACAACTCTTGGTGAAATGAAAAACTTGAAAGGTCACGTTTTGATCTGTAAGTGTGGCTACTCTACTGGAAGACACCAAGACCTAAAATTGCCAGTGAAGGCTTGTATGCCAGTAAGCAATTTGTTGGAGCCTCCGTTCTCATGCAGCACTTCCTGGTGCCTTTCACAGACACTGCCTTTGACTGCAATATGCACATGCTCTTTTCCTAGAGATATTTAAGAAGCATGACTGTTTCTCATTGCCCGTTTGCAAGTCCAACAGACTGCAGATGCCAGTGCTGCTGCACTGCGGGCCACTTTTACGGGAGGACCTGCTGGTGCCATCCTTTGCTTCCACAGTTGTTTGCTGCTGCAGGAAGCAGCAGTGCTGTGCACGAGCATCATCATTGGCATCATGGCTCTGCAGGAACAGCAAATCAACCAGCACAGAAACTACCAGAGTCAGAGGCTGCGCCCTTCGTACTCGACCTCCGCTGCCCGGTCTCAGGAGGACGTATGCAGGCAGCCTGATTATTCAGCAAGGAGGGAGCTTCATTTATCTTCTCAGTAGCTGCTATATGTCATTTCAATATGCTTTTTGGGTCACTGAGGGGAAGATAAGCGTGCACTAGAGTCAGTTTGAATTTGATTTATTATTTGTTATCAGGTTCCTGCTTGCTAGCCATCTCCCACACAATACCTGTGGGATTGAAAGGGAACAGATGGCAGCAACAGGAGGTTTAGCTGGTTAAATGTGCCTCTGCTAGCCTGCATAACTTTTTGTTCATGCAGGTGAGCATTGGTGAAGAGGAAGTAAACCTCTCTCTCTTCTCTTCTCCCCCTCCCCTCTTCCCCCCTCATGGTCCATTTTATTCTTATCTGCAATTGCTGCTGCTTCTTCCTTCTGTGCCTTGTATGCATTGTTGACCTAACTGCCCACATGGACTAATGCCCTAAATAGGCCCTCTTGTACCAAGGGGGTGCACAGTTCCCTTTCCTCCTTTCCCTCCTTTCTAACATGCCATATATGCAATCGGACAATATTAGGCGGGCCATTTTATACCACAGATTTTGAAGCTTTCACTGAACATGTGCTCCTCATTTTCTAGGTGCGTGCCAGGACTTGATTTTTACAGGTAGCACTTGCTGCTGAAGCCAGTGACAATCGTGTTTTTACTATATACAGTGGTTTTTATTATGAATTGTTCTGGCATCTAAAGTTACCCACTTAAATCAGTGTCTACCATAATCATCAGTTTCTTTGCAATTCATCTCCTCATCTACATTATAGGATAAAAACCACTCCTAGCTTCAAGGAAGTGCTGTGACTGCAAATGTTCATAAGACACCAAGATATTATCTAATGATGAGCCTTGGCAAATCAAGGAGGGCTACGGGTCACCCCCTTAGTGAGAGAAGAGCAACAATCCGTAAGAAAAGACTCAGCAGAAAGCAACTGGCATTGAAAGACTCCATAGGCAAACCGCAAGAGTGGTTACACTAAGTGTTGCACGACCCTCAAATGTGGGAGGTTTATGTGCCTGCCTTTTGTTTAGTCTAACACTGAACTTGGAAGAATCCCTGCAAACAGAGGCCAACATTAAAATGAATAAACAATCTAAAATGCCTAGTGTGACATTAAAGAAAGTCTTCAACAAAGGGAATGTTTGAGCCCGTTGCTAGGTGATGATGATTGATCAAACTTAAGCTTTTTCTTTTTTTAATAGCTCTGGTTCTTACACACACAGCCACCTGATACTCTTGACGTATAGCTAAATGATACCTGTTATAAAAGGCACCACACATGTGATTTTACTCATACCTGCCAAAGCTTTCTGTCTTTGAGTCTAGCTACCAGGAAGTATATCACTGTCCATTAGGGCCTTGTTTTTACAGCTTCCTCTTCGCTTTTATGTCTCAGTGTCAGATATATTTGACTTCTCCTTAGGCAAGCATAATTCTTTTTCTGACCAGTAAGTTTCCACGAATGAATTCTACTGTGCCTTCACAACCTGGTTAGGTTAGGTTAGCTACTGCAGCCAACGTTAGGATGTCTCTGAGAAAACCGGAGAAGATGACTACTAACCAAGCAGGGGCTGGGAAGAAAACAAAGGTTTGTACATTTCTGATCAATTTTTGTACAGTTTGTCAGCTGGGTGACAAACCAAGATACCGGGGATTTTAGTGGGCCAGTGCACTTAGCTTCCACTGAGCTGGGAGTTATACTGATCATCATCTCTGTGAACTCGGCATCAGATCACCATCTCTGTGAACTCCTGGGCAGAGCCGATGACTTCCAACCAAACCCAGCCAACTGATGCAAGAGCCTCCGTGCAGGGCACACTGAAAAATCCCACAGAACACCACTGTTTGAATTCACTACTAAATGCAGAACATTTCTTGTTTCTCCAAATGCACAATCAGCAGATGTAAAGTGATATACCACTATTGATTTTAATAGCAGTATAGCAAACTCCCTGCCCCCATTTGATTTTATTTGATCTCAATGAAAAGGACATCAAGTCAAGATTTTGGGCTTTTAGTAGAGATAAAATGAAAAAAGAAAAGAGAGAGGTTTAGGTATTAGATAGCAGTGCTCATCCGGAACAGTGATAAATGCTATATGGAAAACCTGGGAAGGTCTCTAACTAGTATGAGGGAGTGTATCTTAAACAGTCTGTAAGGAACTCACCAATGGTATAGGCCTTGAGTTCACTGTACTTAGATTTTTCTGAAACCTTTCATAAATTTGACATGAACTACGAAAGCTTTGCCTGAAAAAAACAGTGTCTTTTCCTTAACCCCAGAATGATGATGGAATAGTCCTTTTTCAGTGTACAAAAAGCAATCATCTCAAATGCCTGGAAAACACAGCAAGGTGCAGAGTAGAAAAATAACCATCCTATAAAAACTGACTTCGTTTTTGACTTTGATCAGTTCAAGTATGCCTCATACTCCTAACACTCATTTAGAAGTAAATGTTCAAAAGTCATCACTTGATCTTGGGCACTATCTCTAAGATGGTTTTTTTTAATGTTTTATGTTATTATGCATCGCAGTACATGAGCTGGGCAACCAACTGTATGCAAATACTCTTTTTTTTTTTTTTAAATGAAAAAGGTTTTCCTAAAGATTGGCTTTTTTTTAATTACATTAAAAGATACTACTGCTTCCTACACTCCTTGCTGATCTTGTCAGCAACTAGACACCATTGCACCTACCAGACTATAAGCTGATCAAAATTAACTCTAACATTAGAAGCAGCAAATAAAAATGGACAAGCAAAGAAAATATAATGTTCTTACAATGTACTTCTTATATTGCACATATCTGTAGTGGAATTCACTGTGGCCAGGAGAATATCGACAGAAAATGGAATTTTCAGCGGGTGGAATCTCCAAGTGCTTACTGCCAGTAATTCACCTATGGTAACACAAGGTGTTCAGTCCTGTTTAATATCTTCATTGACGACCTTGATGAGGGAATAGCATCCACCCTCAGCAAGTGCCGATGATACAAAGCTGGGAGGAGTGGCTGACACGCAGGAACACTGCGCTGCCATCCAGAGAGACCTGAACAGGCTGGAAAGCTGGGCAGTTAGAAACCGGTTGAAGTTCAACAAAAGCAAGTGTAAAGTCTTGCACCTGGGAAGGAACAACCATTTGTATCAGTACAGGCTGGGGGATGACCTGCTGGAGAAGAGCTCAGTGGAGAAGGACCTGGGGGTCCTGGTAGATGACAGGTTGGCCATGAGCCATCAGTGTGCCATGGTGGCTAAGAAAGCCAATGGGATCCTGGGGTGCATCCGCAGGAGTGTAGCCAGCAGGTCAAAGGAGGTGATCCTCCCCCTCTACTCTGCCCTGGTCAGGCCCCACCTGGAGTATTGTGTCCAGTTCTGGGCTCCTTGGTTTAAAAAGGACAGGGATCTCCTGGAGAGAGTCCAAAGAAGGGCTACGAAGATGATTAGGGGCCTGGAGCATCTCCCCTATGAGGATAGGCTGAGTAAGTTGGGACTCTTCAGCCTTGAGAAGAGAAGACTTAGGGGGGACCTAATTAAAGTCTATAATTATCTTAAGCAGGGGACACAGGGGGAATCAGCCAGCCCCTTTTCGGTGGTCTGTGGGGATAGGACAAGGGGCAACGGCTGCAAGTTGGAGCACAGGAAGTTCCGCACCAACATGCGGAAGAACTTTTTCCCAGTGAGGGTGACAGAGCCCTGGGAAAGGCTGCCCAGGGAGGTGGTGGAGTCTCCTTCTCTGGAGATATTCAAGACCCGTCTGGACACCTATCTGAGTGATATGTCCTAGGGAGCTGCTTTGGCAGGGGGGTTGGACCCGATGATCTCTTGAGGTCCCTTCCAACCCCTACGATTCTGTGATTCTATGATTCTATGATAAACAGTATTGTATTACCGGATCTAATAGTTGCACAATCTCTGGCTGCACCTCACTGCTACGTGTTATTTAATGGGTAACTTGAGGTAATAATGGCTAAAATATGTGTACAAGGACATGGTTGTAGTGTCCTGCTCTCTCTAAGGAAAAGCAGATTATTAAAATACTGCCACTCTATTTTTTCTCAAGGTCTGCTTGCTGTGCTTCAGTATGTAGAATAAGGTCCATTAGATTTTACTCAGACTTAAAATTTCCCTAAACTTGTTACCACACTTAAACTTAAGTCATCCATGAGGTCTGGATCATGGTTGATGTAACACGGTATTTTTCTGCCTTCATCTGAAGCCTTGCAGCAATAAAATCTATTAAGGACTTGTTTTTCTTTCTGTGTGATCAGAGACACTGTGGACAGGTGGGTCTTGTTTGCTTTGGCCAGCATCAAGGTATAAGGAAGAAATACTGACGTGTGAAGAGCAGGCTTTTCCAGCCCAGAAAAGGATGGGCTTCACTAGGATACTATCTGGAGTAACTTTTGAGGTGGAGTCATTGACGTGAATTACATATAAATTAATTTGATTCCTCTCACATATCTGTCCCCAAGTCAGTAAACACTCCTTTTCAAAACTCGAGTCCCGTCCTAAAAGTAAAATGTAGGAGAAGCCTGGTTTTGTGTTTGGGTTATTTTTACCCCTGAAGATGAGCTAACATTGTCTCTTTCTAACTCTCACCTGGCAGGTAGGAAGGTCAGTGCACAGCTGGTTAACTTGCTGTGAATTCAATAGAAACTGTTCGGGGTAGATGTGATTTGCTCTCTGTTACTTGCATCATCTGAAATTGGCCTGTATTATCCCATTTCCTAAAACTGAAGTTCTTCTAGTCACTGTGACCTCCGAGTTCCTCAGCTAAAGATATGGATGGTTTTTGCACTCCTTCCAAGGAAACCTTACCCAAAAACGAGGTTCACGGCTCTTGCACATTACAATCACAGAATCACAGAATGGTTTGGGTTGGAAGGGACCTTAAAGATCATCAAGTTCCAATCCCCTGCCATTGGCCGGGACACTATCCAGCCTCGCCTTGGACACTGCCAGGTAGGGGGCAGCCACCATCTCCCTGGGCAGCCTGTGCCAGGGCCTTTCCCATGCCCTGTCCCCTTAAGTCATTGTGTGCAGTTCATCACCTGAACCCAGCTCTTCCACAGGCCCTGCTGTAGTTGTAACCCTGAAACTTCCCAGCCTGACTCCCCTAAACAGACGGCATTTCAGAATGGTATTTCACTTACCTTTAACTCAGACCTCCCCAACACCACACAACTCCCACTAAAGCATTTCCAGAACAACCGTACCCAACCGCTCAGACTGCGTCCCCCTCATCACACAGCCAGCAGCACACACCCAGTGCCTCAGGGAGTGAGGAACATACCTCCCCCCCTGCCCAAAGCTGAGCTCCCTCACCAGGCAGGGACCCAGTTGCCACAATCCCAGCTCATAGTGAAGGTGAACACAAATGGGACTGGTTTCCATAGGTCATTTTCAGCCTCTGGTAACTCCTTTGTATGGGCCCTTCCTTGCAGAGACAAACTGTGGGTGTCTGTTCAACCTGGGTACCCATGGCAGCCACAGTGGTCCATGTAACTTCATCCTCTGCTTGGTTAAATTCTTGCTTTATCATGAGAAATGAGAAAAGGATTAATAAACTACTCAGTGGTATGGCACCCTGGATTACCTCTCAGGAAGAGGAAAGCTGGACAGCAAATCTTGAAAACTAGAGGTCAACTGTTCTTCAGATTTGGTTTTAGTGTCATTTTCAATGAATCCTAGAATTCTGCATCCCTAATGGATGAGATTCGAGGGTCCTTTCCTATAAGCTAGTTAACCAGTAATATCAATTGTATCCTACCCATTTCCAACTCTGACAGTGTAAGGCAGCCAGCTTCACATGTGCCTGGGAAGTACTCTGTGCTTCAGAAATACCAGCAAGCAATCTGTGAGAGATTTTTATGTTCAATTATCACAGCCCCAGTAGTGACAAAGGAACAGAATGTGTGTAAACTCCACCCTTGAGTAAAGAGAAAATGTCTATTTTAAAATCTATTTATCTCCCCAGAAGCCCTATCTCCCTAGCACTAACTAAGGAGCTTGAATAAACTGTGGCTCTTGGTCCAGATAGTGTAGGAAAGCTTAACCTGATACAAAAAGACAAACCTAGCAATAATATACTGGATGTCTGGAATTTCGTCTCACTCCATGTCTCCTGACTGTATTCCTCTTCAGCTTCAAAAGGTTTTTATGAATTCCACATCCATTTGGAGTGTGTGAAATACTCAGGATACCAGCAACCTGTAAAGTATTTGTTAGTTTCAAGTGGCCACTGATGGATTTCTTTCTCAAATGACCCAGGTTCTTCTTTTGTTGTGGATTAGCATGTAAAGCTATAAATGCCAACTGGTGAAAGAAGATTTTAATCAAGTGATTTGATTGTGACAACGAAGATTGAAGTCAAATTGCATGCATGTGCCACACCAGTAGCAGCTCCTTTTTTTTTCCCCTACTTCCACATGAACAGCTCCAGGCCAGGAACTAAAAGCATATTTTGCCTGAAGTGCAGCGAGGTGGAGATGGAGCAGGGAAGCAGGGTATGTGAGGAGATGCAGCACTGGCTCTACACCCAACTTTGCAGCTCTGGCAGTGCCTGTGTGGTCAGAGGGCTGCAGGGGCCATCCTCCACAGCCCTACCCTGCAGGAACTGTGGGCTGAGTTATCTCATGGAGCAACCATGCCTGGAACAGAAAGGTATCAGAAGTATCTCCTTTGGGGTAGGGAGGGAAAATGCAGGAAGAGTCACATTTTCAAGCTAAAAGCCTTTTCAGGATCTTTTTCAGCGCTGGAGTTTACATGTCAGGGTGGCTTTTGCCTTTCTTGGAGTGTTTCCTTCACCTCTCCTGGTGCAGATGTCTGAGTGAGCAGCAGGATGGATGGATGGTTGGTTGGATGGATGGATGGATGGATGGATGGATGGATGGAGATGCACCACCACGAGGACCATCCCTTGGGAGAGCTCCCAGCTGCTCTGCTGCAGAAACACTTCCCCCAGTACGCGCTTGACTGTGCCAACTCCAGCACCAACCACAAGACCTGCATGGTCAATGGGATGACACTGCAGACTGTCATAACCAGCATGCTAAAGCAGGGTCACCTAGAACAGGTTGCACAGGACAGCTTCGGCATGTTTTGGATACCTCCTGAGAAGGAGACTCCAGAGCCTCTCTGGGCAGCCTGTGCCAGTGCTCTGCCACCCTCACAGTAAACCAAATACTTTGATTGTGCATGGGGTGGGAAGCCACAGAATTTCTTGCGCACCACATTTAGGGCAGCCCCATGCTAAGCATGGTGCAGGTTGTGTGCCAGTAATGTGAAGGGCAGGAGAAGCAAAAGACTATGGGTTAAGCATTTAGGCAGGGCCCACACCAAAGCAGATATGGTGCACACAGGGACCATTTGCTGTAGAATGTGACACACACCAGGCCCAGGACTGGCAAGTTTCATGTGTTGTTGCCAAAAGTCCCCAATAATGCCCATTTCTCCCCCTAAGTGATAAAATCTGGTTCAAGTACCAAAACGTTGCCTATTTCCTATATTTTCATAGAGTTGAAGAAATTTACCGAATACCGGGAGTGTGTGCTGGCATACCCTGTTTGTATCTAACCTGTGCTGCTAAAACAGTGTTTGCATGCAGCTTGGTTATCTGAAGTGCACTGGACCTGGCACACACACATGCCATGCACAGAGCCATGCAAGCTCAGAGGGCCTGCATAACTGAAGATGCTTTACAGAGCCAGGCTCAGTGCATGCGTGGGTCACGGAGGACCACTGTCTCTATCTCCAAGGCTGCACCTAAACCCATGTCAATCTGTTTTTCTCTTCAAGGTACAATTCCTTGGTGAGAATGGGGCCAAGACCCTATTGCTTGGTGTGTAAGGCTGAGGAACATGGTGCTTGCATAGTCTGAAAAACAGGAAGGAGGCAAAGGGACAGAAAAGTGCAAAAGGGACAGAAAGACTTCCTTGTTCTGCAGCAAACTGGCCGACTTCCCATTTCACAACATTTCAACATCAGTCCTCTTACTAGCATTATTCTGGCAACATATGTGATATCTTTGGGGGAAAAAAGCCTATTTCTATTAAAAAATCTCCCATGTACAGCATTTATACTAAAAAATAGTTGCACTCAGGTGCTATTTAAAAAATCCACCACCTGTCCAGGTACACAACAGAGTGGTCACATCGCTTTCTTCCTAATATAACTCAGCTGCTGCCGCTGCTGAGCACGACTGAGGAACAGGAATGATGCAGGATAACTGTCATGACTCCAGAGGGGGAGGGTCTCTCTGAGGAGTTCCCCTCCTGCCTGTGGTGACTGTGTGACAGCTAAGGAGGTGCATTACAGGGAGCTTCGCAGAGGATGAGGCAGGTCCTTTTCATAAAGCCTTCCAAAAAGCGTCACTGTCAGGACTGGTTCTGACGTGCCATGCTTACTTGTCAAACGTCCATCACGTAGCACCTAGTTGAAAAGAGGAAGAGTGATACTGCTATTCCACTAACAGTAGGTACAGCAAGTGTAGGCCTTAGGGGTTGGACATTTTGATGCAGCACTTTTAAGACAAACATCAGAGTGAAAGAAACCTTAATCCGCTCTGCCTCTGCCATTGCCTTTCCGCATTTCTTTGGACCTGAAGGTCTTTAAAACTTCCTTCTGCTCCATCTTTGGAAACAAATCACTTTCTCTGCTTCCTAAGAAGGTGAGCGTGAGAATAACTGATTTTTAGGTTCTTATTACTTACTTGCACATGGCAATGCTGCTTATATACATATCTAGGGCAGTAATATTAAATCTTTTTTGATTTGTAGACCCCTAACCATGTCCAGGTGGAAGCAGACCACTGGCCATGTGTTGTTTTTCTTAGGTACTTTTTACAGATCAATTTGAAATCACTGTTTTTCACAGACTCTGAACACCTGCAACATTTTAAGAGGCTCTGTGACAAATTATAAGCATTCATTTGATAAGGAAATTTAAAATAGTGTTTAAAATTATGACTACAGCCATATTTTAGCATACTAAAGCAATCTGTTGATGTGTGCGTTTTTACAGAAGTCCCATTCAAAATAAATATGCTGAATGAACAATGTTTTTCCATTCTCTACCTTGCAAAAATGTCACTCTTGTTCCCTGTAAAACTCTTCAAGTCTTTTTCACTTGTCTTCATTGTCTCTTGTAGGCTACTAAATACCTCTTCTAAACCAATTACAATTTCATCTGGCTTCTTACATAAACCTAATCTATGAATGAAAACATGTTTGGGCAAAACTGTATTATGAAGTTTAAAATAACAACTCTACAAACCCTTCAAAAATCCCTTTCACTATTTTTAGCTGCACAGGATCTCCACTCTGATGTGTGATGCTCATTAGTAATTTTTCTTGCTTGGACAGTTTCTCAGAGTATGTGATTTGTTTCTCTCCTAAAACGCTCACCAACAGAAACCCGTAGAAAGCACCTCCTTGAAAGCTGTTACTTAGAGATGTGTGACCTGAAGTGGGAAGGCATATTTGCTAAAGAAAATACTGAAGAGATTCTTGGCTCCAGGGTGTCCCTTTACCTCGAACTCCCCGGGGGCCAGCTGCACCCCGCTGTACAGGACTTCTGGGAAGACGTAGTTGGTGCCAAAGGTGCCGCTGAGGGAGAACATCTCAAACCTGGTCTGAGCCGTCTCCACCGGCTGCCCGCAGGAGGTCAGCTCTGTGCTCCTGCACTTGAGCAGCGTGCATATCTGCAGGGAGGAGGGAAGAGAAAGGCAAAATACTGCTAAGCTTTCAACAGTTAAGAGCTGGAATTGATAGCAGGAAAGGTTCCCATGAAGCTGTGGGGGGGTTGGGATGTAGGTTTATACAACCCACACTCACTCCTCTGAAACCAATTACCTGCCAGTGGTATTTTATGAGGGAACCGTGAAGCCCATCAAATGCACCCAGGACATAAACTTCATCGTTGCTCTTGTTTGACATCCGATACTGCAGATGACAGCAGAGGTCTCCTTGGCAAACCGTGTAATTTCCATCTTCTTCTCTGAGTTCACTGAAAGTGAACATATCCCGCCGGACAGCTCCTGGAAAAGTGTCTTTTTCTGGAAGTTTCTTGATGCTTGTGGCATACGAGCTCCAGTTGACAGCCGGGGGGTAGGTGGGAGAAAGACGCGGGCGTGCGCTCAGCTCTGCTATCAGGAGACGTCCCTCCCGTGTCTGGCTGTCATAGTGGTAGGCCGCGGGTCCCTCCGGCGTGAACAGCCCGCTGCCTGTTGAGGACACCCACCAGCCCATGTCAGCTCCACCAAGTACAGCACAGCCGGGGGCCCAGCCACCCTCATGCCACACAGGTGGGCTTTCTCAGAGATGCTACTTTCAGTCAACACGTTACAGAGAATTTTGGAAGAATTTTAAAGCATACAACCACTAAAATACCCATCATAGTATAAAAACACCTCCTAAACTTCACAGGTTTTGAACTTCACTTGTTCTTGAATGCCAATTTAACATACAAACATCCCTATCCTCCCGTTTTATTTCTTTTGAGAACTTAGGTTAATTTAAATATAAATCAGAGCCCTCAGTGTGGTGTATTTGCCAAAGAAGGAAACCATGGAAGTAGTTGTATTTAACAGAAACTTTGGTGCAGTCAGCTCAGTCTACTTAGGGCAGGCAAAAATGTTCTTTCATGGCTTTGGCTTCAGGAGGGAGTTACATCTGCAGCTACAGCAATGTTCTCTCAGATTACAGGGAAAAAAAGGACAGTAAAAATCTATTCAGATCAAACCAAAACATAAATATCTCTAAATCTTCGGCAGCCACAAACACCTGAAAATGTTTTATCCAGTATACAAGAGGAATGCTCCTTTTGGTTTTAAGCTAAGTTCTATTTAAAATATTTTTTCTCTTTTTAAATGATTGAATTTTGAACAAAAACCTGCTGCTTCTATATGAGAGGAATTTAACTTTTAAATGATCAAAATTTCATGGCTTTGATTTCTAGTTTTGTCTCTCCCAGAACATTCAACATTTTCTTGTCTGAAGCTGTTTCCAACATTCAATACATCACAAAGATTTTTTTAGCCTAATGGAAACACTATTTTCTAGAGATGTCCCTACCCATAAAACATTTCTATCTGCTTCTGAATCCAGAACCCTGAAGACAATTTCCCTTTTCCCAAATGCAACTCACCTGTCATCTGCAGGAAGCGGTTGTGAGTGTTTGCTGAAAGTAAATTGACACCCATGCCCATAGCCCAGGCTGAGTGAAACTCAATTGCTGTCAGAAAGGGCAGGACGTTCATCCAAGCAGTGGGGAACAGCACAGTGTCCACCTGCAGCTCGCTCACCAGGACCACGGCCGGCTCCCGGAAAAGGATGTCGAAGCATGTGAAAATGCCAAACTTTCCAAAGGGGGTCTCAAAGGTAACTCTTTCAGGCTCTTTTGGGTAATTAAACTGTGTTTCTTTTCTAAACAGGTTGTACTGCAGGGGAAGAGAATGGCATATTAGAAAATAAAAATAAGGCAAGACTATGAACAGTTACTTTTGCACCTGAGATGGGTTTTAAGGCAAAGCTGATGATTGACCTACCTGAACTGTCTGGCATAGCATGTTCCTATTCATTCATCCATCCATTCATTCAACCCTCTCCCTCTGCAAAATGGGGTGGCTGCACCCCACCTGCTTCCTGAAAGCATTGCCTAGATATGTGGCTTGGCTAAAACTGTGCTGAGGACCAGCTAACACTTACTGAGTGGAAAACTCTGTCACTGCTCCTTTCCTGCTTAGTACCGTAAGTGTAACCCCTTAGGCATTTGGTATCCAGCATGTGCTCTGCAGCTGTGGTGCTCCTGGAATTAATGCTAGATCAACCAAGCATTTGCCTGCTTTTCCTTCTGGCCATAAGATCCTTGCATCAGATCATCCTGGATTGGTATCTGCTCTAAAGCTATGTAAAATGATTGTAGAAACCATCTGAAGTTGGTGCTAGAGAACTGGGAAGTATACTGATAGCCAATGACAGGATGATGCTGCAGTGCCTCCTTACCTTGTGGTAACGAGCCACCAGTTTCCCCTCCGAGTCATAGACGACATTGGTGTTGTACTGGTAGCGACCATCACTGGGGCAGCCGGGATCACTGGAGTTACACGGCTTCTTGTCCCCAATGTTGGCAACCACATAGATGGAGTTGTTCCTGGCCATGCAGCTGAGTCGTTCCTGCACTGGTGCTGGAGCAAACCTAATTAATTTTTGGTGAAAGAAAAAACAAAAAAAAATTTTACAATTTTAAGGTCAGAAGTGGAAGAAATGCTTTCAAAATTACTATTCCACTATCCCTGGGTGCAGAAAAAGGGATAGGTCAAATCACAGTTTCTCTTAATTTTCTTCTCTGTTCATAGCATCATTTTACACTGCTATTCTTTTAGGTTTAAGGCATGGTCTCCCTGTGTTCTTCCTTCCTATACTCTTAAAAACATGTATTTTCTGTGTGGATGTAATTCCCAGCTACCACACATACAAAGATATGTGCAGCTGCAGAAAACAAAGGGTAGAATAAACCAGTATGGAATGATAAAATAATTTACAAATCATTTTTCGGGCAGCTCTAAACCTCGATTTCAAAAGACTATTTTAGACTTTTCACTTAATTCAAGGCAGCTACCCTTAAACCTTTATTAAAAAGTGGCATTTACACAGCGTTTACAGAGGTGAGGACTGCTGAAATCTAACTTCATAAAGCCTGAACAAGGAACAGTAGAAAAGCTTAGCGCAGGCAGGGTGTGGTCCACTCGGTGTCCCCTGCTGACCCCCCCACACTCAGAGCATCCATGTGTTACACAGCAGACCATGCAGTGGCTGGTTTTCCAAAAGGCACATCTTCCAGATCTAGAGAAATATTTTGTGCAGTTTGATTTGGAAATCAGCCAGCCACATGAGCTGAGGACCAAATCACCTCATCCAATCTCTGCACCTGACACGGTAATACCCTAGCTCATACTTAGGGAAGATTTTCACAATTGACCCGAAGGGATGAAGTTTTACACATTTTAAAAATAATGACTGTGCTTAAAATTTCCTCATTTTCCTCCTTTTAAAAGTGAGACTGTCTCAATTCTTTTATTCTGGCATGTTCCCATTACCATTTAATTAAGAGTACTTGCATCTCATTTTTACAGTATGGGGGGGGTTTAATAGAATAAAAAAATTACCAGTTCTCAAGCATTTACTGGGAGCATCTCATGACTCCATGAGACACTGTTTTGAAAGCACATGAATCACTGCAGAACAAATCACCTTGTGGGGTCGGTGCAGGGAATCCAGTTCACTGCTGGATCAGGGATATCCTCCAGGTAGGGGTAGATGTCTTCTCTTGTGAAACTCCAGCCATAAATCCCGTCTTCAGGAGTCACAATGATCTTGGCACCCTGAAACAACAGGCTTTGTTCAGAACGCACCCATCAACAGATAGTCAGGAGGGTCAGCAGGAACAGAAAACACTAGATGGCAACGCTCACAATACATCTCGTACCTGCTGGGCTGCTTCCTTGACGGCCCCTTCCAAGATGTCCATGTTTTTGTTCATCAGGGCCAAAGCATCAGCAGGGGAAACAGGCTTGAAAGTGAAACCTGGCAGGATGACCGCGTGCTCGTAGACGGCAGCAATGAAGGTGTCGGAGGCAAGGGCCTGAAGGACTGCAAGTGCCAGCACTGCAGCGTGCAGGAGAGGCTGGGAAGGGAGCATGGCTGGTGCCTCACAGCTTCTGAGTTGGGCATGAAGAATATAAACTGGATAGAAAGAGGAGGAGTAAAGACTAATAAGTTTGCTTTGGAAATAATCTTCTATTGCATAATCTGGGAAGGTACAGTAGAGTGCTGCCAACAATGAGGACATTTATTTATTGTATGTAGTGAAAGAAACATTTCTAGGAATTTAATTGTTTCAAATTTGAAATGCTGTAAATAAAACATGATCGAGAGTCTAATCGAGCACGTCAGCAGGCATGCTGATCTACAGGAGTCTCCACAGAAGGAGCACTTACACAGTCCATTCACATATCCCTCTCCAGGCTTCAGAACCCATCTCCAGGCGAGCCCAGACTCCTCTGGTTAGAGCACACTCCTCCATGCAACCTTGCTGCACGTGGTGGCCATCTGTGACAGTTCAGGCAGAGTGAAGGCAGACCACCTGCATTCAGTGCAGCCCTCCTGCCTCACAGTGCAGCTGACTGACCTACGCTTGCTAGACACATGGTCCTGTCATGCCTCTGGCCACTGTCTCATTACAGCTGTAGCAGGTACCCTGGGAACATCCTCCCTCCCGGGCCTGTCCTGCAGAATAAACTAACCCTTGAACTGTGCTGATCCCTCTGCACAGAGCTAACACACTCGCCTGTTTTGTGAGAAGAATTAAACACCACAGGGCTATTTTTAATTGGTTTGGTTCTGAGAAGAACTTTTTATGCAACAAACAATTTGAAACTGCCCGTACAAAGTGATTTATTTTTTTCTGGAAGCCCCATGTCTGGAGCCTGGAAGTCGCCCAAGAGGAAGACGGAGGCAAGCAAAGCCACAGGCAGGGGGGCAGCGATGGGGGGAGGAGGTGGGAGGCTTTAAAAGGGTAAGTCTTGCACAAAACCTGGGAATTCCCCAGGAAGATGACACTGGGAGATGCAATGACCCTGCCTGGAAGGCCTCATACCACCAAAGGCAGGAGAGCCGCCAGCATTGAGCAATCCTGCCTTACACCCCTGGCACAGAAGTCACCCCGGTGCTGCAGCTGAAGACACAGTCGATCCCCAGGTTTACAAGTGGTCCAGGCGCAGCGCTGCTGCCGTGATGCAGTTCAGGGCAAGCCCAGGTCATGGCAGGAAAAACAAGCCAGTTTGGGAAATCTCAGCAAAGACCAGCAGGGACACATTCCTGCCCAAAGTCGAGGGGTGGGGCGCAGGCAAGGGCTGCAGGAGGCAGATGGTCAGTCCCAAGCTTGGTGTTGCTCCACAGGCACTCCCTGAGCCCCCCCAGCTCAGCACAGCACTGGCTCAGTGGGCTGCTGCATGTCGCAGGGGGCTGCGAGGCAGGCTGTACCTCTGAGGAAACCCATCAGCGCACCACTGGCTAACGGTGCTCTGAAGCTCTCACTCATGTCCCCAAAGGTCTCTGTGGTTAAGCACTGCGAATGGAAGCTAGATTTTCTCAATTTTGCCTACTGCAACCTGTCCTCTTATGTTTACAGTTCACCCTGTTGGAAACCTTGAAGCTGAAACTGCACGTCCCCCGAAACCCCTTGTACCTGGTTGCCCAAGTGTCTTCCCTTCTTCGGTTCTGATTTCAGCTGCCAGGTAACAGAAGGCTTTTTGCCGCGCTTCCCTGGACGAGGCGTCTGTTGTTACTGGCGGCTGCGCACAGCTGTGTCTTTACACAGCCTGGGTCGGTGTGAGGATAATGGGCAGCCTGGCACAGGCTTAACTTCTGTCTGCTTGACTCACTTCACACAACAACACATTTCACAACGACAAATGTTACACAATCTCTGCAGGAAAAGGAGTTTGGCGCTATGATGGCTTATGCTGCTCTTCGATAGGAAAATATTTGATGTACAAATATACCAACCAAACCACAGTGGCCCTGAACCAAATCCTAAATTCAAGATACTCGCCAGATTCGGGATTGGGAGCATGTATTTATATACATAGTACTTGCAGATACATTCCCTTAGCCAGAGGACTGGTACCAGCCGTGACCGGATCTGAAGGAGCTGCCTAAGCTCCTGGACCAGCCACAGGCTCTGGCTCAATCCCTTCTGCATTGCAAGATGAGAACGTCTTGCATGCCATAGCCTCCCATAAATCCAGATCCTTTGCTGAGGAGAGAGCTGCTGTATCATCCACAGGTTCCTGGGGAACAAGTACAGCCTCTGTGCTGAGTTTGTACCCATGGGAAGAGGATCACACGGGGTGATCCTTTGACAGATTGGGATCAGTCAGTGGTCAGACTCCAGCAGAGAACAAGGGTTTTAAGGGAACGTGACTCTGGCAGTGTTGAGCTTTCATGGGTACATTGTCTGGGGCTTTTGATAAACATGTCATTATGCTAGACATGACACTATGTTATGTCACATGTGAGTATCTATTTACATTTGGAAACAGAAAAGATCGTACAGTGCACAGCAGTGATTATCAGTGCTGGGGTCTGGATAATATTGCACTCCCAACTTCCCACCAGCTCCACAACAAAAGTAAGTACATGGCACTGAGGACCTTGAAAGCACCATGCTGAGACCAGGAATGGTGCCAGTGTGGGGAAAAGGAAGGAGAAATTAGATTAACACAGTTCTCTGACCCACTCTTAAAAGACACAGACACAGACCATCCACATGTTTATACACTGGTATGCTGAAGGAAGGTCACTAGAGTCCAGCAGCAGCAACAAAGCATAGGATGCTGGGTGAGAAGAAAAGATGTGCCTTCTCACCAGCAGTGGCTGGTCTTCAGTAAAAATCTGACACACTCACATGCCCCCCCCCAATCCATACAGTAAATGAATTTGCAGGGCAGCACCACCCAGTGTTATCATGAAGGAGCAAAGGACAAAGCTTATTTCACATATATTGTTGTAACAAAACCAGAAAGAAATAGAGAAATCAAGAGGGAGGAGCTGCTGTATGATACCATGTCACCTGGTGACCTCTTTATTGGGTGTGAAAAGTTCCAGCACTGAATAACATCCAGTGCAACCAGCAGGTACTGGCCCGCTGTTGTTCAGAGCTGGCAAGCAGAGTATTTTGGTGTTACAATTCCAAATTTTGGTTCAACAGAGGTTCTAAAGAAATGATGATTCATGCTGAGTTCTGACCAAGAGGCATGGCAGGATTTGTTTCAAGGTTGGCTGTTTGATTGTAGTTCTTTCTTAGCCTCTGTGATGCACTATTCTGTGCTGCCATGTGCCACATGAAATGCACCAAGGGCATAAAAGCAACACAAATATGGGAAAAATATGTATGAGTGGGGCAAAAGAGCAGGCTTGCACAGGTCAGCGTACGTGGGGGTATATCAGAGACAAAGCATTCTTGAGCTTTTTTGTATGGAGTTGCCACGAATCACATCTTTCACTGTGCTGTTTGCTGGTCACATAAAAATTTGCAGTTATGAAGTATGCAATGTATTTTAATAAGAATATATTTACTGGTCCACAGTACAAATTTTCTGAGGACTAAGAAAAAAAATACCAGAAAACAGAGAGAGAAACACAACTGCTGTTTTGCACTGATCTTTTATGATTGGTAATCTTATGATAAAGCAACAGATACTTCTCAGTAATATTGCTGCATTATTACTAAACAAAGCACACTGGTAAGAAGTTGTGCAACTTCAGATAAGATGCATAATTGGGATTGCTGTAGTAGAGGATGCTGTATCTTGTCTGGACATGAGATTAATTGTGTGCAGGTTCAGTTACTGTTACATTACAGGAAGGCTGGTGGTTGCTGGTGGTTTCAGGCTATCCTTTTCATACCACCGTCCAAAGAGAGTCACAGTGACAACTGGTTTTGTTGGTCTTGCCTTACTTATCAAGTGCCCATCTTCCAATACCTGATTGGAAAAGGTCAGAGAAGGATGTAGTTAGAGGATTACGTGTATGAACATGCTAAAACCTCAGAAAGATGTGACACAACAGGAAGAAGGTACGTCAGACTGTCTCTTACTGAAACTAGATCTGACTGTAAGCAAGGTCACTTTTACTGTATTGAGACAATTTATGCCGTTACTACCCTGCAGAGAACCTAGCATGACACAGCTTCAGGGTGTCCCTTTACCTCAAACTCTGTTGAAGTGTATGTTTTTACAGAAGTCCCATTCAAAATAAATATGCTGGATGAACAATGTTTTTCCATTCTCTACCTTGCAAAAAAGTCACTCTTGTTCCCTGTAAAACTCTTCAAGTCTTTTTCACTTGTCTTCATTGTCTCTTGTAGGCTACTAAATACCTCTTCTAAACCAATTACAATTTCATCTGGCTTCTTACATAAACCTAATCTATGAATGAAAACATGTTTGGGCAAAACTGTATTATGAAGTTTAAAATAACAACTCTACAAACCCTTCAAAAATCCCTTTCACTATTTTTAGCTGCACAGGATCTCCACTCTGATGTGTGATGCTCATTAGTAATTTTTCTTGCTTGGACAGTTTCTCAGAGTATGTGATTTGTTTCTCTCCTAAAACGCTCACCAACAGAAACCCGTAGAAAGCACCTCCTTGAAAGCTGTTACTTAGAGATGTGTGACCTGAAGTGGGAAGGCATATTTGCTAAAGAAAATACTGAAGAGATTCTTGGCTCCAGGGTGTCCCTTTACCTCGAACTCCCCGGGGGCCAGCTGCACCCCGCTGTACAGGACTTCTGGGAAGACGTAGTTGGTGCCAAAGGTGCCGCTGAGGGAGAACATCTCAAACCTGGTCTGAGCCGTCTCCACCGGCTGCCCGCAGGAGGTCAGCTCTGTGCTCCTGCACTTGAGCAGCGTGCATATCTGCAGGGAGGAGAAGACAACAACATACTGAGCAAGACGGAAACACTCTGGTTGGAGAACCTTGTGTCATCAAAGCTAGCGTGTGTCAGAGCAGGTGACTGTCACAGGATCTCTTTCATAACCCTTAAGCAAATCCTTTTAGTTGTAGCTTAGTTTTTTCAACCCTTCATCTAACTGGGGGAAATCCATAGCCTTAGTTAGAAATCACAGAATAGGAGGGGTTGGAAGAGCCCTCTGGAGATCAGCTAGTCCAACCCCCCTGCTAAAGCAGGACCATCTAAAGCAGTTTGCACAGAACAGTGTCCAGGTGGGTTTTAAAGATCTCCAGAGGAAGAGACTCCACAGCCTCTCTGGGCAGCCTGTGCCAGTGCTCTGTCACTCTCACATTGACACTGAACTTCCTGTGTTCCAGCTGGTGCCCGTTGCTCCTTGTCCTGTCACTAGCCACTGCTGAGAATAGCCTGGACCCTTCCTCTAGACACCCACTCTATAGATATTTATAAGCACTGATCAGATCCCCTCTTGGTTGTCTCCAGGCTAAACAGTCCCAGCTCTCTCAGCCTTTCTTCATACGAGAGATGCTTCAGTCCCCTCATCATCTTTGTAGCCCTAATAATAAGAAATAAGCTTAGTTTCTGATATAAGTGCTGCCAGAGCACCTTACTTCATCCTGTCACTGCCATTAATTCTTACAATTTCCAGTTCTCTCATTAGAAGATTCCCTTCTCACACTGAGTCTTAGCAAGATGACTTTGTGAATGGACATTTGAGGCAAAAAAAACCCAAAGTCCTCCTCATGGGTACACTGTGCAAATGTACACACAGGTCCTCTTACTGGTATTTGTGCCTGTTGTAATGACAATCCATTTGATGGCCTGGTAGTCCATGGGAAATTTTAATCTGATGTTCTCCATCCAACTCCTGGTGAATGTACGACAAGGTGACTGTCAGCACCCTCTGTTACAGTTTTGTGTTAGCCAAGTAGGAATGGCAATGTTTTGTCCTTAAAGTTAAGGACATATGAATGGTTACAGACACCGTGAAGAAACACGAAAGAGGGCTAGCACTTCTCTGTGAAATCGGGCTGCTGCTCCTGTGAAGGTTTGAAGGATGTTGTCTGGATTTTCTGGCAGGTGAGGGAGAAGTTTGTCTATTTGTATCAGATATTGGGGGATAGAGGAAGCACATTTGTAAACATGCTGATGAGTATTACTCATCAGCAAATATGGTTTCCTTTTGAAATGTAAATAAGCAGAAATAAAGAATCTAATTCTCTCAGCATGTTTTGAGGAAATGAGAAAAATACTGAGGGGAAAAGGAAGAATAGAAATGCCTGTATTCTCTAGAAAATGGTACTGGTAGAGACCATCTCATAGTTTCCACTGAAATAAATTTTCCATGCAAGTTCACCAAGAACTGAATTTATTCAAGCTACCTTCTGAAACATATTATGTGAGCTGTTTGCTGGCTAAGGCGTCCTCCACATATCCTGGAATCTTTACCAGCTGAAACACAAAGGCCATGTTGACAGACAGAAGTAACTAAAAAACCAATAACCTGCCTGCACAATAACTTAATTGTGAAGGCAAAGGTTTTCTAAATTCAACCATGATGTAACTCACTGTCTTCCCAAACATGTGGTTAAAAGAGAGGAAGAGTGAATATTTCCAGTAAAAGTCATATGCCATTTCAGTAAACTTCATTACTATGGTTTAAGTGATGACAAAAACCCTAACATCTCAGTGATTAAATTATTAGAGCATCTCATAAAGATAGATATGATCAATTGATTTTTTAACAGCAACTGCCTGGTGAAGATTACAGAGGAGATTCAGAACACCTACTGCAGATAGTCATAAAAGAGGACCTAAATTTAGCCAATATTGCGTGGCTTAAAAGAAAACCAGTTCCCAGTGCACTCTGGGAACTGAAAAGAGGTTAGAGACCTCTCCATTACATTCGCTGGATTTAAAGGTAAGCAGGCTTAGACATTTTAGCAACTACTTCCTTTGCTAACAAATAGGATACCAAGGCTCCAGCATACAAGAAAGCCGTTGTCTTTCCCCTCCCGCCAAAGCCTGAAGGTTTCTCCCTGTAAAGGAGCTTCCTAAAATAAGTACTCCCCCTGCAAAGAATCATTACCTGCAGATAGTAATGTCCTTCAACGACGTGAAGCCCATCAAAAGCACCTAGCACATAAACCTCTTCTGTTTTCCCTGCCATCTTGTAGCTCAAGTGACAGCAGAGGTCCTTCTGGCAAACCTGGAGATTCCCCTCAGGCGCAGTGAGGTCCGTGAAGGTGAACCAGTCATGGAAGATCAGCCCTCTGAACTCATGGGGATTCGGTGAGGGTCTTTCCATACTCAAAGCATATGAGCTCCAGTTGACAGCAGGCAGGGAGGCAGGAGAAAGGCGAGGGTGTGCAGCTAATTCAGCCATGAGGAGGTGACCATCCTCAGTGTTCATATTATAGTAGTATTTTCTGGCTCCGTCTGGCGCGTAAATTCCGCTCCCTGAGGAGAGCACAACAGTCAGTCCAAAAAGAATAAAAAAATTCCTATTGTCCTTTCAATTGTCCCTACCACTAGCTTATCCACTATGTTATAAATATCACAGAAATGTCTCATCAAAGGTGACCACTAGCAACTCAGCGCATAGAGCTCATGCTCTGGCAAAGAATACCATTTATTACCCTATGTGAGGTCTGCTTAGCGTAGCCAAAGGCAGAGGATGCTATGGAATGGTTGTATTTAGGGCCTCCCCAGCTCTCTTTTCTCCTGCATGCAACTTAAGAGTTGCTTAAGAATTCCTTTATTCTTGGCTACTCCTTCTTGCAAGAGGACTGTCTACTGATCGAAACCATCCAAAACACAACACAGGCAGATATCACAGGCTCATCCGGGTGAACACAGAGGAAGCCAACAGCTGTCCAGGCCCCTTTACAGTGCCTGAGGACTCCTCCTCATGAGGGGAACTCACACCAAATGTCAGAGGGAAATCAGAGATCTGTCATACCCATCACTGCCAAAGAACCACATAAAATAGATGAGCGGTAGCCTGTCAGCCATATCAAATGAGAAGCCCCAAACCAGTACTGTGGTTTAACAGCTCAGTGAAGATACTGGTCTAGATATAAGGTACAGATCTATCATGTAGCTAAGGTCTATAAAATCAGTGCCATGCTCTTAAAAGAAAACGCAGACTTCTTAGCAGCATTACTGCATCAGGTCTAAAAACTTTTTTTCAACACTTCTTCCATACCTGCGTTAACACCAGCTACAAATAAGTCTTGTGTTTAGCCAGAATAAATGGAGCCATGGACTGGGCTTACAAGCATATTTATCATTTGGCATTCAATACAGACTTAGGAGAGAACAAGAACTTAAGTTTCAGAAGTTTCTACTCAGACAGAAGAGACATAACTTCCTAATTTTTTACAGGCATTAAAGGAAAGAAAGGAAAATCCTAAGAAGCCAGGGAGAAGAAAGCACAAGTTTTCCCATGCTTTGTATAGGACCAGTAGGGACAGGGATTGTCAGGTTTAAAATTTGGTGACTAGGCTCTTCTTCTTCTTCAAAAAATAGTCATTCCTCTGCAAATCACCTTGCAGAACAGAGAATAAAGATTCATGGCTACAAAAATTTTTCAGAGTGAAAATTAATTACCTGTCATTATTATGTCATTAAAAATTCTGCTTCCGTATGGGAGGATGAAAATTTAAGCAAAACTTTGTTCTATTTTTTAAAATAAAATTTAACTTTTAAATGATCAAAATTTCATGGCTTTGATTTCTAGTTTTGTCTCTCCCAGAACATTCAACATTTTCTTGTCTGAAGCTGTTTATGACATTGAATACAACATCAAGAAGACTTTTTTAGCCTAATGGAAACACTATTTTCTAGAGATGTCCCTACTCATAAAACATTTCTACCTGCTTCTGAATCCAGAACCCTGAAGACAATTTCCCTTTTCCCAAATGCAACTCACCTGTCATTTGCAAGCTGAGGTTGTGAGTGTTTGCTGAAAGTAAATTGACACCCATGCCCATAGCCCAGGCTGAGTGAAACTCAATTGCTGTCAGAAAGGGCAGGACGTTCATCCAAGCAGTGGGGAACAGCACAGTGTCCACCTGCAGCTCGCTCACCAGGACCACGGCCGGCTCCCGGAAAAGGATGTCGAAGCATGTGAAAATGCCAAACTTTCCAAAGGGGGTCTCAAAGGTGATGGCTTTGGGCTCTTTAGGGTAGTTAAACTGAATTTCTGACATAAAGAGATTATACTGTAGGGAAAGAAAAAAGATAAACCAGTTAAAGGCACTTACTGGACTATCCTGGAGTCATTCCCTAAAATTTTTCAAAATGACAAGAGAATTTTTTTTAACCTGTGTTTGAAGCCTTCACATGTAGGAAGTCAGGCTACAACTGTATGACAGCCATAGTACCCAAAAGGTGGATATGGGGAGACACATATTGCTCTGGTGTCTAGCTAGGAAAGCAACCACCTATCTGCAGGTCTACTGGTGTCATCCAAATGTAACTCCCATAAAAATAATCTCTCCAGTCTCCCCACCTAGTTTATAATTCCAGTGATCCAAAAGACACACAGGAGAGAAATAATAAAGAGGAGAATGGAGGCTCTGTTGCCAAGAGACAGGGTTGGTGACCTTGATGTGGAGATGCACAGAAGGACTAGAAGCACACAGCACCAGGAAGGAAGGGCGAGGCAGTGCAGGGGGACTGCAGAGCAGAGAACAAAACAGAGGCGGTGGTGATGGAGGAAAGGCAGGTGATGTCAGCCAACAGAAAAATCCAAGTTTGAGACATCCTCAGTTTTCCAAAGTTTTCATTCACATTTACTAAAAGAATCCTTTAATCTCTCTGTGGCCTGGACAACGAAGACATGCCACCAAGCCAAAAAGTAGGTTCAGCTTTACTGAACTTGTAACGTGGCAGCTGGGCCAAGCCAGGCTGAACGACGGGGGACCAGCCTCCTCAGTGTCCACCTCCCTCAGTCTACTCACAAACAAGTATCTCGGCATAATCTCTGTTCTCTATGTGAAACACTGGGCCCAAAGTGCATTAAATGAACAATCAAATTACTTCTAGCCACCCTGGCATGCTATCCAGCACATGGCCCCCAAACAATTTTGACAAACCTTGCAGGTAGGCACATAAAACTGAAAGAAGACACTTTTGTTGGGTACAAATGTTTCAATGCCCTCATCTCTCTTTATACCCAGCACGAGTTTGTCCAGGTAATTCCTATTATGCAAAAACCATGCTGAATCATCATCAGAAAAGCATCTTCCTTAAACCAGACTATTGATGAAAGGTGAAATACAGATGAACAGTTTAAAATCCTGGGAGATCAAGGGTTAGTCTACTGAAAAGCTGGCACTGAAAACTAAAGCAGCTCAAGCAGAAGGGTTTCCAGTAACAGGGAATTAACCAACCAAGGATGTCAACAAAAACCCTGCCGCTAAATTGGACCTGAGGAATAATTTTTTATTCTAGTCTGTTTTGAGAAACATGACAGCAAATGCAAAATTGGAGTCAACACTTCACAGCAGCAGAGATATTTTAAATTATAAACAAAAGCAAAAAATATGCCACAGAAAAATGACTGGTATTTAATTTCCTTGCCAAATAGAGACATTTTGGAAGTTGTGAAACAAAAAACTTTCCTTCTGGCCATAAGATCCTTGTATCAGATCATCCTGGATATCTTGGTATCTGCTCTAAAGCTATGTAAAATGATTGTAGAAACCATCTGAAGTTGGTGCTAGAGAACTGGGAAGTATACTGATAGCCAATGACAGGATGATGCTGCAGTGCCTCCTTACCTTGTGGTAACGAGCCACCAGTTTCCCCTCCGAGTCATAGACGACATTGGTGTTGTACTGGTAGCGACCATCACTGGGGCAGCCGGGATCACTGGAGTTACACGGCTTCTTGTCCCCAATGTTGGCAACCACATAGATGGAGTTGTTCCTGGCCATGCAGCTGAGTCGTTCCTGCACTGGTGCTGGAGCAAACCTAACGTAGTTTAGACCAAAAAAAAAACCCAAAACCAACAACCTATCAAAACCAAAAAAACCCACAAAAAAGACTAACAAAATTTGTAGTGTCTGTAACCAGAGTCCTGAGGGCATGTCAGCAGCATCTGCGATCCTGCAGGTCCTGCAGCCCTGCATCGGTGTCCAGAGGGACATGCTGGCCCTGGGCTGCCTGCCAGAACCCCTTGACACCCAGATTCTGCAGCAAGCAGGTAACCCTGGGGCTGGGAAAGGAATCGCTGGGCAGAGGAAGAGACCAACTTGGTGTTACAGAGAAGAACTTCTTAGCATCTGACATAGCAACACTGAGGACTGTAGATCTGGGCCCTCAAGCTGTGGAATAGCGTAGCTGATGTGGTCAAAGCAATTAATTTCCTCCCACAGATGGAAGAACAAAGTCCTCCAGCTATGGCACAGACAACAGTGGGATATTCCTTTCAAGATGTGACAGGCCATGTGCCATAGACTGGCAGCACCCCTGCAGCACCTCTGGGCCAGAAGAGAGCAGACATTGTCCTCTCAAGGTGGCAGTGCCTATATGGCTGTCCTGGTTTTGGCTGGGATAGCGTTAATGTTCTTTCTAGTAGCCAGCATAGTGCTGTTTTGGATTTAGTGCGAGAATGATGTTGCTAACACATTGATGAGCTCAGCTGTTGCCCAGTAGTTGTAGTGCTTAGACTAAGTCACAGACATTTCAGCTTCCCAGGCCCTGCCATGTGCAGAAGCAGCTGAGAGAGCCCAGCCAGGACAGCTGGCTGAAACTGGCCAAAGGGACATTCCCTGCCACAGAACGTCATGCTCCAGATAGAACTGGGGAAGTGAGCCAAGAGGTAGGATTGCTGCTGGAAACGGGCTGGGCATCTGGGGTGGGGTGTGAGCAATTGCATTTGTGTATCACTTGGTTTATTATTCTTAGGTATTATTACAATAAGAATAATCATCATCATCTTCCCCTTTTGTTATCCTCTTAAACTGTGTCAACCTAAGATGTTTTTTCCATTCTCCAATCCATCCCCTTCTGTAGGAAGGGTGACTGGGAGGCTGCGTGGTGCTTGGTTACCCGTTGGGGTTAAACCACGACAAATGGCTTTGGCATACAGTAGGGACCAATCCAGGAGATACACTGGCAGCACCAAGGAACAGGACACACCAGCCTGATAGCAGGAGTTGTATTCCCATAAGATGCTAATGAAAAACCTGATTTGGGGCAGTGAAGGGACACAACAATCACCCTCACAAAATCTGTGTTAATAAAGGCACGCTGCCACCCCAGAGCCCACAGTCACTGAAGACTCATACAATTAGCCACGTCTACCTCAGCAAAAAGTTGCACATCCTGAACTTCTCCCCATCATGAATCTTCCCCTCACGACCACTGAGAAATTACATCCTCACACATGTAGTATTATGGTCTAAGCACCTCATCATCGAGCAGGTTCAGAAAAGCCATGGTGAAGAAGGCAGACCACACCTGCAGTTCCACACTGAGCACTTATTTCATGCTGTATGGAACTAAGTCCAGCACTCAGCTACAGGTTATCAGAGTCCTGATGGAGTATGATGCTTGAATGACACCACATTCTACAGCACAGTATCTAGCAATTCGGACTTTATCTTAGTTGTGAAAAACTAAGATATCACTCATAGGTTTGGACGTTGACTGATGATCTCATCTCCTCTGTTATTAGCTGCTCAGAAACTAGTTCTTGGCTGTCCACTAAAATGTGTGCTTTTATTTGAACATGGCATATAAAAAAAGGATCCTAAACAAACCAACAAAAAAACCCCCACCCTAGTGTGAAGATTTTCCAATCAGTTCTATTGAAAACAGTGTGACAAAACAAAGCAGAATGAGAAGCAGTAAAGCAGTATATTCTGGCATCAAAGCTTTTTCAAATGCCAAAAAAAAAATATTTCCTCTAAACGGAGCAGCCCAGAATCTGTATATTGTTTGAATTTATCTTTAAAATGTTTAATTGAAAAGAACTTTCTTTTTTTCCTCAACAGGGCTCCCTAGACATTTAGTCATGGATGTGCTATCTATTTTATCACGGAACTTACCTTCATGTGCAAATTGAATTGAAACTTACACTCATGTCAAAAGCACTAGCAGTTCTCAAGCATTTCCTGTGAGCATCTCATGACTCCATGAGACCCTTGTTTTGAAAGCACATGAATCACGGCAGAACAAAGCGCCTTGTGGGGTCGGTGCAGGGAATCCAGTTCACTGCTGGATCAGGGATATCCTCCAGGTAGGGGTAGATGTCTTCTCTTGTGAAACGCCAGCCATAAATCCCGTCTTCGGGAGTCACAATGATCTTGGCACCCTGAAACAACAGGCTTCGTTCAGAATGCACTCATCAACAGATAATCAGGAGGGTCAGCAGGAACAGAAAACACTAGATGGCAACGCTCACAATACATCTCGTACCTGCTGGGCTGCTTCCTTGACGGCCCCTTCCAAGATGTCCATGTTTTTGTTCATCAGGGCCAAAGCATCAGCAGGGGAAACAGGCTTGAAAGTGAAACCTGGCAGGATGACCGCGTGCTCGTAGACGGCAGCAATGAAGGTGTCGGAGGCAAGGGCCTGAAGGACTGCAAGTGCCAGCACTGCAGCGTGCAGGAGAGGCTGGGAAGGGAGCATGGCTGGTGCCTCACAGCTCCTAGAATGAACTGAGTCACGAAAAAATGGGGAAAAAGGAGCACGTGTAGAAAAGAAGGATAAAGTTTAACTTTAAAAGAGGGAGGGAGTGCTGGTCTGCTAAAGCGTTACCTTGGAATCAATCACTGCTGGTGACATACAGAAACTTACAGTCATACACAGTAAGGATGTTGCAACTCGAGAAGACAAAAAGGTTGAGTAATGCTAAGAGTAATTGTGCCAATTAAAACCAGAAAAATTATTAAGCACATGGCTAGAAATAACAGTCCAGTTTTTGTCATCATCATTTTTCATGTCATTGATTGCAATGGACTTTTGCTGTCTAGGTTGGCTCCACCCTGATATCCAAGCAAAATGTGGATGTGTCACCCCTGGAGCTAGTCTTCTGTGAAGTCTGAGTGGCAAAATTGAGGGTCTTAAAAACTGTTTCATTTCTTCTACTGTCTTTATATTCCTCACATACTGTGACCTTGTGTGCAGCTTGCTTCCCAGAGTTTCTTTAGACCAAAGTCACTGAATAACATCTCATTATACTTAGATATAATACATTTAATGTGCCAGGAATAGAATTGTCCCTTGCATTTGTCCCAGTGTCTCTCCAAGTCACTTCTGTTTAACAGTACATCATTTTCCAGCAGCTTTCCACCAGAAAATGTGCATCTGGAGGGAACGCTACTTCAGCTTACAGCACACTGTCATTGTGAAGCTGTCTCTATAGTATCTCTCCAGAAATGTTGTGGGTGAATGCAAGCACCAGAGAGTTTCCAGTAGAACAGCACTGGCTGAGGGTTTCAAGCATTAGGAACATTGATTTGCATCTGGTAATGTTTACCTCCAAGCACCTCTGACATTACTAAATACAGCACACTCATCTGGAAGCCTTAAACACGAGCCTTTAAAAGGCTGCAGTAGATTTTGGTGAAGTATTGTAGCTTGCAAGCCTTGCCTCTCCACCCCCACCCCTCTATCTCATCAAATGAAGTACAGTTTGAGTCACGTTAACCACAATCAGACCAAAGTCTGAAGGACTATGCAGTAAACGCTCCCTTGTTTACAAACAGTCAGGACAAGAGTCAGCCAGGAAAGGCCACTTACCCTGGCAGGGCTGAGCTGGAAGAGTTCAGGCTGCCAAATCCCTGCCAAGTTCAGTCACAATGCCAGGACAGGGGATCTGTAGTACGGGGTGACGGAGGCATTTGCCCGCCTCTACCAACAGGTACTCCGGCCTACTGTAGCCTGCAGAGAGGGGTGCTCACACCGGCAAGGAACTAAGGCCCTCCCGTTAAACAAACCACCCCCCTCAATAAAACTTTGCGAAACTACAGCCTCCCGGCTGTACTTGGCTGTGGGAAATGTAAGAGGAAATTTATCCTAGAGCTCCCTCTACTTTTCATGCCTCTATCCTCCCAGTCCACTCCTCGCCCCTCCACAGCACTCTCCCTCCACTAGTGCGTGAGGACGGCAGTTACCTGAGGACTGACTTCTGTGAAGCAGGATGTGATCGGACGCTAAATCGGCTTAGCTGCAAAGGTAGTCCGTCTTCAGGCTGTGGTCTGGCTCCTTTCCATGTGCTCAGAGGGACTGTGCAGAAGACTTCTCATTCGACGGGTGTTACCTTGCTGTGGAGAAGCCTGTGCGAAGGGTCACGCCTGCAACCCTGCAATCACTGCAGAGCAGTGAGGACAGGAGGACAGGGGTGAGGAAACCGGAAGCCGTTGAGCTTTCAGTGAGACCACATGGTTATGTTCCTCAGCTGTAACAGGACACTGTGTCACAGGGCACAGATAAAATGTAGAGATGAGATACTTTTCCTTCATGAACACATAGAGTGTTTTCCATTACTTCTATTGCATAAATCATAGGGGGTTACACTCTAATACATCTAGAGTCTTAAAATCTTGTTTTTACAACATTCACTTTGTTAAAAAAAAAATTAAAAATACATCCTGCGAGTCTATTTTTCACAACGTTGATCAGGATAAAAGTGAACAGTGTTTTTATGTCAAAACAAACCTGCAGAACGAACATCAGAATTAACAGTATGTGGAAATCTTAGCCGTGCCACCCAAAGTGATCCATTCCACTTGCTTAGAAGGTACTGTCTGCAGGGCCTGCACACTGTTCACCAGCCTGCGCACAGTCCTGACTCTCAGTCGCACTGGCATGAGCAACTACTTCGTGGGAAGACAGATATGGAATTGCAGAATTGCTCATTTTGGGGAATTTTTTATATGGACCCACTTGACTGCTTGAAAAAGGTAAAACAGTTATCAATAGCTTTGTGGAAAGGAAATTTTCCACACCCTAAAACTGGCCAGAAAGGTTCAACTGTAAGCTGGAGCACGGCAGGATAATATATTGCACTGCGTGCTCAGCTGAGTAACTGGTTTCGAAGCAACAGTGTTTGGAGGCTTGTTTTCTTTTCAAAGTAGTTTGTAATTTAAAAGCTCGAATTCTGGCCCTCAAAGGATCCATTAACCTCTGGTTTAGAAGAGTATTGTGGGGCAGAACAGTACTGTGGAAATCACTGCTAAGACCCTGAAAATCGGTTGTGCCACAATCTACAGCTGTGTGCCTGAATCCTACACAAGGGATTCAAAGTCAGAGGAATTTTTTCTACTGTCCCCAGTGAGGATGAAGTCAAGCCTATGCCAATCAACAGCTATCATACAAAAAACATATAGAGAACTGCCCGGAAGAGTAATTTATTTTTGCTGCAAATCAAGTCAACAAATCAACGTGCGATGATGATGATGCTGTCATTGGCAACCTGAGAAACAGAATGTCATTACGAGTTTTAACATTAATTAACATTAGTTAACATTATCATTAATTATGATTAATTACAGAAACAAGCAGATGAGGCCTTAAAGGACCTGCAGTGAAATCATGGTGATCCGTGCTCTGTGTGTGGAGGGTCCTTTTCATAGCACCTCCCAAAGAGTGTGACGCTCAAAACTGGCTTCGATGTACTAGTCCGACTTACCAGACGTCCATCATTTAGCACCTAGTTATGGGCAAGTAAAATAAACAGGAACATCAGGAGAGCAGTACTGTTATACGGCAAACACAAAATAATGTATTAATTGACAACGAGCTAGTGGAGAGATGTCTTGAAAAAAGACAAAGCAAAGCATGCCCAAGTCTCTTACTAATTTGGAGATGCCACAAAGTCTGAGAAAAACTACACTTCTGTCTTGAGCAAGAGCTTGCTCTAGAAGATTTGGGGAAGAAGGCAGTCAGGGAAACAGACCTGCGCTATGAATGCAACCAGGGAAATCAGGCAGAGATAAAGCTGTCTGGAACTCAAGCCAGTGACTGAATAACTTGGTAATTCCTAGGTTGCTCCTATGTCTTGCAGTAGCTTTCTGACCATTTTTGTTACAAGTCTGACAACTCAGAAGGGCGTCCCTTTACCTCGAACTCCCCGGGGGCCAGCTGCACCCCGCTGTACAGGACTTCTGGGAAGACGTAGTTGGTGCCAAAGGTGCCGCTGAGGGAGAACATCTCAAACCTGGTCTGAGCCGTCTCCACCGGCTGCCCGCAGGAGGTCAGCTCTGTGCTCCTGCACTTGAGCAGCGTGCATATCTGCAGGGAGGAAAAAGGCAAAATACTACTAATCTTTCAACAGTCAAGAGCTGAATTTAGCTGTCAGAAAGGCTGTCATGATGAAGAAACTATTCAGTACATCTTATTTATTTAGGCCAAGAGAATCTATGGGTGCTCTTGTCACTTGAAACTCTGCAAAAAAGACAGCTCTACCAGCACCAGAGCAAAGTGCTCTGTGTGTACACAGTTACGCGTACATTCATGCATAGTGCATATGCATTTAGTCACAGATGTGGAATAGTGAATGACCTAGGAAAATTACTTCAGCTCTGGCTGAGTTTCCTAAAATACTGAAGCCATATTTATTTTCCTGTTCTAGGGGGAATACTCTAAAGTTATAGGGAGAAGATATGAGGATATAGCATATTTTAAAAAGCCTAGCAGTGAAATTTAAAAGAAACAATACACTGACAAGCCATGTGAACACAGAGGTTCTATCCGTATTTAGTTCATGTTAATGAATCACATCCAGCATGATGGCATAATCCACTGAGCAGAAAACAGCCTTATGTTGTTACAAGAACATTCCTCTGAAGACAGGGAAAAGTCTACAATCTTCTCTCCCAGTTGTCGTTTAACCCCAGCCAGTAGCTAAGCATGGGGCTTATCCTCTCAAGTGGGATGGGGAGAAGAATGGAAAAAACCCTCATGGACAGAGATAAAAATCAGTTTAATGGGATAACAAAGGGCAATACTACTACTACTACTACGAGTGGTGCACAAATGCAACTGCTCACCACATATGGAAAAAAAATCAAACCCCAAATGCCCAGCCTACTTCCAAGAATCTATCCTGCCTCCTGGCTTGCTTCCCTAGTTCTATCTAGATCATGATGTTCTGTGGCAGGGAATGTCCCTTTGGCCACTCTGGGCCAGCTGTCCTGTCTGGAGTCTCACAGCTTCTTCTACACCTTGCAGGGTATGGGAAGCTGAAAAGCCCTTGAATTTAAGTAGGCACTACAACTAAACTGCCAACAAGTAAAAACATCAGTGTGGTATCAATGTTCTTCTCACGCTATATCCAAAACAGAGCACTTGACTGGCCACTAGAAAGAAAATTAGCTATATTTCAGCTGCAAAAAGGACACGACATTTTGTACATATAATTAGAAACGTCCTTGAAGTGTTATAGCACAGAGTCAACTCAGGGTCTTTCATAATTTGCAACACAGACAGAAAAGCAGGACCGACACCCCTAGTGAAGTCAAAACACATTATGAAGGAAACAAATGTTTTCAGAGGGGTCTGCAAAATGCCTCCTCTTAAACCCCCTCACAATCACAAATGCCCAAGTAAGAACAGAGAACTTTTACCTGCAAATAATACTCTCCTTCAACAACATGTAGCCCATCAAAGGCACCCAGAACATAAATATCATCTTTCTGCTTCTCTGCCATCTTGTAACTCAGATGGCAACAGAGGTCAAACTGGCAAATGGCACGATTTCCCTCGGGTTGGGTGAGCTCAGTGAAGGAGAAGAGATCATGGTACACGACCCCACTGAAACAGTGATCGCTGGATGGAGGCTGTTCAATACTGCTGGCGTACAAATTCCAGCTCACAGGAGCGGGATAGCCAGGAGACAGACGTGGGCGTGAACTCAGTTCTGTCACCAAGAGGTGACCATTTTCTGTTTCTGAATTATAATAATATGCTCTTGGGCCATCTGGGGCATAAATTCCACTCCCTGCAAACACGTAACAGCAGAAAGCTTTGCTTTTAATCTGAAAGCAAGTGTACAGTAGAAGTAAGCAGTATTCACTAAACAACAGGTGCCACAGTTTATTCTAACGTTTACCAGATTTTTTGAAAGTAAATTAAGCCTTCACAGACTACAATCCCAGCATAATGCTTTTTGCAATCAGTAGAAAGTAGACCGAACTCTGATGCTTCATGTATTGTAAGTGGCAAGATTACTGTGCTATACCATGTGTTATATACCATTATATACGATTTAAGTGGCTGAAGCAATACAGTCCTCATTGAGTTTAGCTGCATCAGAAATCAGAAATACTGATTAAAATTACTGATAACACTGTCAGGTCAAATAAATTCTGTAAAAAAAAGTTACTACAAAAAGCCATGTCTTTATTCAAATGCTTTACATAAAAACATAAATCTTTAAATCCCACAGTAAAACCTACTCATAGAGAATATGAGTTGTATGACATAGGGTCATCAGTGACTGAGAACTAAAGAAATAGCCTAGATCTGCTTTTATTTGGAAGGCATGGTTTAGGGCTATGCTTCAGCAACACCACTACGTTTTCTCTCAATTCTGCAAGCACAGCACCACAAAACTCAGGCTTGACTTCCAGTATGTATTTGGGAAAAATACACAGCGAAAACAGAGCCTGCAAAGAAAACCTGACTCAAGGTCTGCAGTCCGGGAGTACTGGCAGGAGTCCCAAGAACATTTCTCAGGGTTAGGTTTCCACCTGGTGGAGGAAACAAGGTTTGCGCCTTCACATAACCAAAGCCTCAATAACCAGCACCGGGGGGCAGAAGATGAAAAATCACATCCATAAACTCTCCTGACTGATCATTTAACAAATAATTAAAGGTGCTCTAGTCGATATTAAGCATTTCTGAGTTCCTGCAGATGACATTCTGATTTTCTTTCTATCTGTACAAGGCCCCTTGTCCCAAACCTGTCGACACCCGTAGGCGTGCCTAGAGCTGACAGGAATTTCTGCTCAGGTCAGCTGCACAGCACAGATACAAACGCTGCCTACAGGCACAAGATCAGTTAGAACAGCATCACCTTACCTGTCATGTCTAAAGTGGAGTTGCGTGTATTTGCCGAAAGAAAGTTGACGCCCATTCCCATGGCCCATGCTGAGTGGAACTGGACAGCTGACAACAGTGGGAGAGTGTTACCCCAGGCAGTTGGGAACAGAATGGTGTCGACCTGAAATCTGCTTGCCAAGACCACAGCTGGGTCATGATATAGTATGTCTGCACAAGTGAAAATACCAAAGCAGCCAAAGGATGTTTTGAAAGTAACGAATTCTGGATCCTTGGGGTAATTAAACTGTTTCTCTGTCACAAAAAGATTGTACTGCTCATAGAAAGGAATAGAGAGAAAACAAAAAGGAAAAAAATGTTAGAAAGTAAATCAAACTATTTAAATCAGAGTAATAGTGAACATAATACTCATTCACTTACATACAAGTAACGGAGAGCACGTTTCGTGAACATGCTATATCTTCATTTCGGAAAGGAGATTTCTTACTACTGCAAAAGGATTCAGTCACAAAAATACACAGTTCTGATTTGATTCCAGTGAAGTGGATTAGTTAGCAAGAGTTTAGGACATTACTGTTTTAATATCCCATGTGTCACTTCCTATTGAGAAGCAATAAAGCTAGAGGACTTACTGAGTTTTAATTTCTTTTAATTACTTACTATTAAATTCAGAATAGCAGGAAGTAAGATATCTTAAGGCAGTGGCTTTCACCTGTCCTCCAATACCTGTCCTGTAATGACTCCATGTACACAAACTTTTACGCCCGGGAAGCGGCTTCTGTTTCACATCTTTAATCACCTCAGGATCACACACTTCCTCAACTTTGTAGAATCCTCTTACCTTGTGGTAACGAGCCACCAATTTCCCTTCTGAATCAAAGACAACGTTGGTATTGTACTGGTAGCGACCATCGCTCGGGCACCTTGGATCGCTGGAATTACAGGCTTTCTTGTCTCCCATATTTGCAACCACATAGATGGAGTTATTTCTCGCCAGACAGCTCAGTCTTTCCAGCACTGGTGAGGGGGAGAACCTAAACAGCAAGGAAAGAGGAAAAGAAATATACAATCAAAACTAGTCAATCCATAAAAACTGCCAACACTAAGACTGCAGGTCACAAGAACAATAGATTTAAGTTAGCAATTTCTAATACAAGACTGTTGTTTTCTGTTACTCAATAGATGGCAGTTGTTTGTGCTTCAAAGCTTACCGTGCTTACCCAGCTTCACCTCATTCTAGGTAAGTGAGGAACCACATGGATTTCCTCACAGTGAAAGCGACTCTTTGCACCTTTAAGTCTCCCTTCTGCTGCTGGTGTGTGGTACGGCATTGATATTACACTGACACATGAGCTAATCTCAGCATTCTTGAATGGTGCAGTTTATCAAGGAAAATAACAGAATAAAAGGGCTACTGTATCATGATTAAAAATTATAAATTTGAAATTGTGCAGTACATCCTTTCAGTAGAAGCTGCTATTTTATTCACAAATATTCCTAATATTCCTGTATCTTACAGATGTTCTACAACATGCATGGAATACATGAAATGTAATGAAATGTATTCTGGGGAAGTGTATCCCTACCTTTCAGGGATTTACATTCTGAAGCATAAATCCCTGAAATGTAGATTCTGCAAGGTTCTGTTTTTCTTTTAAATAAATCCTCAACATTTATGAGCATACTAACTAAAATCAGAATAATTATAACAAGAAAAAATGACAAATACTGAGGGAAGTTGTCTAAAGCTATTTATGGCAACTACATTATGTCAACCTGACTTCATTTCACAGTACTCGTTCCGAGACAACTATCAACAACCACTCCTAAACGTGTCCGTCTTTCCCATCAGACTGTTCCTCCATGCAGACAGGGACGGTACCTTCCAGGATCAGCACACGGAATCCAGTTGGCCTGTTCATCTGGGATATCCTCAAGATAAGGATATATGGTTTCTCTTGTGAAGACCCAGCCATAAATGCCATCTTCAGGAGTCACAATGATATGGGCACCCTGGAACCAAAACACAAACCAAAACCCACCATTAATAAAACAGATAAATGGCTGGGTTTTACCCAAATCAATGTCTCTAACTCTGTCCTAACACCTGTCTGGCTGCTGCTTTGATAGCCTCTTCCAAAATTGCCATATTTTTGTCCATCAGCATCAAGGCCTCCTCAGCAGAAACTGGCACTTCAGTGTCCTCTGACAAGACCACATTGTGCTCGTAAACGGCTGCGATGTAGCTGTCCAGGGCACAGGCTTCCAGAGCAGACAGCACCAAAAGCATGGCAGAGGCACAGGCTGTAGGAAACCCCATGTCTGGTACCTGGAAGTTGCCCAAGAGGCAAGCAAAGCCACAGGGGGGCTTTAAAAGGGTAAGTCTTGCACAAAACCTGGGAATTCCCCAGGAAGATGACACCGGGAGATGCAATCACCCTGCCCAGAAGGCCTCACACCACCAAAGGCAAGAGAGCCACCAGTATTGAGCAATCCTGCCTTACACCCCTGGCACAGAAGTCACCCCGGTGCTGCAGCTGAAGACACAGTCGATCCCCAGGTTTACAAGTGGTCCAGGCGCAGCGCTGCTGCCGTGATGCAGTTCAGGGCAAGCCCAGGTCATGGCAGGAAAAACAAGCCAGTTTGGGAAATCTCAGCAAAGACCAGCAGGGACACATTCCTGCCCAAAGTCGAGGGGTGGGGCGCAGGCAAGGGCTGCAGGGAGGTGGATGGTCAGTCCAGAGCTTGGTGTTGCTCCACAGGCACTCCTTGTGCCACACCAGCTCAGGGCTGCTCCAATCCAGCTGAGCATAGTTTGGCTGTACCTAGCACGTTCCTTGCTTATGACAGACTAACAGATTGTACAACTGTGTTAGGAACAGCAGATGGGCACTCAGACCTGCCACTGCACCAAACAAGCTTACTGAATTTCCCCCAGGAGATCCCACTGCTGTGCTTTAACCCTGATTCCCTGGATAATCATTTAGGCCAAGCTTGTGAGTTGATTTCAACAACGAACCTGGAAACTGGGATTCCTCTTTGGGTTTCTTTCACCTCAATTGCATACGTGAAAGAATAAAGAGGAGAGAAGACGTGCTGCCAGACAGCTGGAGGGGTTAGCTAAGCCTGCCTAGTTTCTACTGGAGGTCTGGTGAAGTTCAGGCATTGCAGGACAGCTCATAAATTTCAATGACATTTGTGCTCCTTCTGGTAATCCTGGCCACTTAAGTCCTAATGCCACAAGTCAGGCAAGGGAACAAGTCATTCCACAGAGAGCTAATTAAGTCTCGTGTCTACAGATCTGCATCTTGTCCACCTTGCCTCTACCTCTAGTCTTCTCAGCTCCTTCGCCCTGAGCACCAGCAGGGTCAGCACTTCCAGTGAGGGTGAGTTGCCATTCCCAGTTTCAGTGAAGTTTAATGGAGATAGAAAAGGAAAGGGAGCTACTGTCACGACGTTCCTGAGGAAGCCTGCCCTTTGGCACCCTGGGGCTTCACAGTTCAGCTGGCTGCCAGAGCAGTTCTTCTTTCTTTGCCAGAGCCCTTTTGGGGGGACTAAGAAGAAGTATTTCTCATGTGAATTCCAGGAGCTACTCACAAGAGAAACTGATCAGAAATTGCCAGGACTAAAGCCATTTTTCTAGCACCCTTCTGAGGCCCAGTTCGGGACTCAAGGACAAACTACCAGGCAGGCCCCTGTCTTGGCCCACTTCCAGTGCTGGAAAACAGCAGCCCTAGACTTTTGATAGATTTACTGCTGCAGAAGTAATCGGTTCATTCCACTTGGCAGTTATTAGTAGAACAGATCTCTCACACACCAAGACGAGTCTTCATATATATACAAACATACGTATGTTCGTGCCTGTACATATACACACATACAGACCCGATGCCTCGTCTTCTCCAGGACTGAAGATCAGTTAGTTCTCTGTGCAGATGCTAAGGCTTCTCTTCATTACTTTTGCCTCCCATATTCAGGCACTTTCATGACAATGCAAGTGCTGGTAGACACCAAATCTTTTATACTCTCATTGTCTAAGAAAATTCACAAATCTTAGGAAAAAAATGCTTTATTGAAAGCGATATTGTGCTTAATGCTTTGTCATTCCCAATTCCATTTTCAGCATTTTATGTTACCAGTTAAAGTATTACAAGATAAAGAACTTTCTTTAAAAAAATACAGAAAATCATGGTAGCAAAATAGTAGCTTTACCCAAGAATAATGCACAGCAGGCTCAAGTATAGAAACCAAACATTGGAAAACACACCTCTTCACATACAGTGGTGCACTGTATATGGAACACAATTAAACAGGCTGACATCTGAGGGCTACTCATCACTTCAGCCAATCCACATGAGGACTTCCAAAAGAAAGGCAGTCAGTGTTTAGTGTTTCAAAACAGTAATGCAGCTACAGCTAAACCACAACTGGTCCTTCACTAAGAGATCGTGTATCCCAGCTCCACAATAATGCAACACTGTTAAGTCCACTCATCTCAACACTAGGTTAAGCCACAACAGTAAACAGAGAATTGAGAGTACGTCTGGCTATGTTTCACTGCCCATCAGATGAGTCCTTTCTTCATTATTACTAGGAGAACTTTGCAGGATGGAACTGGAACTGTTTGCACAAGGAAAAGAACAGGAGGGAAGAAACAGGTTTAATATTCTCTAGATAATTCCATGCAATACCAAAATACTAGAAAAGCCACAGGTTTATGTGGAAATATCTATGTGGATCACCAGATTTGGTTGCCCACTGTTGCACAGAACAATGTACTACTGCTTTCACACCTATCATTTCAGAATCATGGAATGGTTTGGGTTTGAAGGGGCATTTAAAGGTCATCTAGTCCAACCCCCTGCAATGAGGAGGACATCTTCCACTAGACTGGGTTGCTCAGAGCCCTGTCCAGCCTGACCTTCAATGTTACCAGGCATGGGGCATCTACTGTTTCTCTGTTCCACCGTTTCATTACCCTCATTGCAAAAATAAATAAATAAATAAAATTCTTTCTTATACCTAGCCTGGACCTACCCTCTTTTGGTTTGAAACCATTACCCCTTGTCCTGTTGCAATAGGCCCTACTTAAAAGTCTGTCCCCATCTTTCTTATAGGCACTCCTTTAAGCACTGAAAGGCTGCGATAAGGTCTTCCCAGAGACCTATCTTCTCCAGGCTGAATAAGCCCACCTCATCTCAGCCTGTCTTCACAGGACAGGTGCTCCAGCCCTCTGATCATCTTTGTGGCCCTCCTCTGGACTCACTCCAACAGGTCCATGTCCTTCTTATGTTGAGGGGCCCAGAGCTGGATATGGTACTCCAGGTGGGGTCTCACCAAATTAGAGCAGAGGGGCAGAATCACCTCCCTCAACCTGCTGGTCACGCTCTTTTTGATGCAGCCCAGGACATGGTTGGCTGTCTAGGCTGGGAGCACACATTTCCATGTCATGTTCAGCTTTTCATCCATCAGCACCCCCAAATCCTCTTCTCAGGGCCACTCTCAATCCTTTCATCCCCCAGCCTGTACTGATACCAGGGGTAACCCTGACCCATGTGCAGGACCTTGCACTTGGCTCTGTCAAACCCCATGAGGTTCACATGGGCCCACTTCTTGACTTCATCTAGTATCCCTTCCATCAGGCATGTCAACTGCACCATTCAGCTTGGTCGCATCAGCAAACTTGCTGAGGGTGCACTCAATCCCACTGTCCAGGTCACTCATGAAGGTATTAAACAACCCTGGTCCCCATATGTCCCCTGAGGGACACCACTCATCACTGATCTCCATGTCGGCATTGAACCATTGACCATCACTCTCTGGATGTGATCATCCAGCCAATTCCAGCTCACAGACACCCTCCTGGAAGAACCATCAGTGGGGTTTGCTCATTAATGCCACCGTTCTGTTGCTTGTATAGAACAGGCATTGCTTGGTTTACATCTTTGTTTAGGTCAGCAGGGATTTAAGGGAGGCATTCTGACAGAGTATTTCAGCAGTATTTTTACTGCTCATTTTGTCATGCATTATCAGGTTGGTAAGCAAGTTAAAAGTGGAAGCACAGCTTCCAAAGGTTTGCTTAATATGTCTGCAAATAAAGAATAATTATCTCAACATACCTTCTCTTTCTTGCCTCAGTGATATAGAATATTCCAGTTGCAAGACCCTTTGAGGAAACAGTTACAATTGTTAACAATAACCTTATGCAATAGCTTATAATTGCAATAGATATGAAAAGCAAAAAATGTGCAATTACTTACAGTTAACAGTGCCCATCCTCCTTGGATGGCTGAGGCCCATTCAAAACCCAGCTTTTCATTTAGAAACCCTCCTAGAGTGGGTCCTGCAAATGACCTGCAACAAATCAAAATGAGATACTGACATCTCAAGAGAACTTTTTATTGCATTTTGTGGCCTCCCTCCATTGATTCACTCTCCTCTGATTGTCCTCTACAGACATAACTTTCCTATAATCCACAGGTAAGTATTAATTCTTTGTTTGCAGTGGCCCAAATAAACCCATCTCTTTACCTCTTCAGTTGGAAATAGGACCCACATCAGAAAGCTTCACTCTCCTCTCTATCCGGAATGGCTTAGAGGTCTCGTAAACCACCACGTTCTAACAGGGCATCTACACAGACCACTTCTGTCATGAAAGAAACTCAAACTCTCATCCCTCAAAATCTCATCCCCTTCAGACTTCAAGACAAAAGACACCGGTGGGTATAGGCAGGTGGGGAGGCACACTGTGATGACATGGCCTCTGCAAGGCTGAGCTGTTATGTAACTGCCCTGCACTTCCATTCCTGCCTTAAGAACGCCATGAAAGGTTACACAGCTGCTGTCACTTCATGAAAGGTCCTAACATGATACAGTTTCTTCCTACAGCAGGGTACAAAACTGTGAAAAAATAGAGATGCTTCCTGGGAGGAAATCACATCATAAGACCATGTTTGAGAACAGTATGAAACTGGGCTTTGGTAACTTTATACTACCCATACCTTTACAGAACCCTACACCAAATAAACAGGACAGCTAGAACTTCAGTTAGCTTGGAAAAAATGGTGCAGCCACAGAGGTCTACATGGACAGATAAAACAAGCAGCTGTCATTAGGAGGACTGTCACATCCCACTGAGCAAAACTCTGGAGCATCACTCAGCCAGTAGCACCTTTCACTCATTTCTGTGATGATCACTGGGTAAAAAAAGCTCTGCTAAGCTACACAAACAGGGACCTTGAAATATGGCTGTAGCTGAAGGAAGATTCTACCCCAAGCTATCTGGGACAAAAGGGCAACATGTGGAGAATTAAAAAGGGGGAGCAGAATTAGCCAGGCGCAGATACCTCCCTCCATGTGGGCAGACTTTGCTTTGTAAAAAATTAGGGTCCACCTCTCTGTACATTAAGCATTAAATGTCTCAGTGACAACAGACACAGTCACACAGAAGGGCATGTTAACATCCACAGTATCACTGAAGCTTTTTGATATACAGGGAAATGTGTTTCAAGGAAGAGGATTTCAGCATGCATTCCCTTTGTTGGGTATCCATTCCCTCTGTTTCACCATGTCCACCAGGCACCTGTTTAGCAAGAGCCTTTTGAATCACGGACAACACAACGACTGCGACACAAGACTTCTGGTGGTCATTCAGGAGACTTTTATGTGGGAAGAGCACACACTAACCAGGCACTCCCAGCTTACAAAAGGGTGACTGTGTACCTACCCAAGGGACCAGATGGCATTGAAGAGCCCAGACACCAATCCCAGCAGACTCAGACCCTCTTCAAATCCATTCTCACTGCAGAAAGACAGAGCAGTTAGAGTAGTGCAAATCATTATTATGTCTCAGTCTATAGCCTCCCCCTGTAAAGAAGGTTTTTTCACCCTCTTTTAATTTACACATAAATAGTTAACAAGCAAAAGTGTAGAGTGGAATCATGCCTGTTTACCAACTACTTTCTTCTTTGCTGAATCTCTGGAGGATTGCAGGGCTACTTCCCATCTCTGATGTCTTCCAAGTGAGACATGACATCATCGCTCATTCTCCATGTTTCATATGGTAAGTGTGAAACAGTGACAGGTGTTTTTTTAAGGACAGACCTTGTTCCAAGAGGAATGTATTAATAAGAGTAAATCTAGACCCTCCTAGACATCACCATCAGTACAGACCTTGTACTGGGAGCAAGCATGACTCCTGTAGGCACAGCTGTTAATGCCAACGCAGATTGAAAATCCAGTGAAAACTGCTTGCTATTGATCATCCTCAGAAACTGAAATAAATCCTTACTATATGAAAGCACATACAGGTCATCCCATACTATAAGACCTAAAGTCTGATGGATTTCAGTGTGTTCCTAGCCCTGAGATACACATTTACAAAATTGTATTTGGAGTGCAACAACTGGGGTGCTCAGTCAGAAAAAGCTAAGACAAGAGCAGTGAAAGCATTTAAGTGTACTTCAATTAGCAATTTTAACTGCCTTTGTCTCAAAAAGGGAGGAAAAATCCACATCAAAATCCTACTTCATATTCAACCCTGAAAATTAGGTGCAATTTTCTACTGTCAGTAACATGAAAGATGTGTTGGACCGAGTTACTTACTATGCACAGTGCAGCATCTCTGGAAACACTGGGATAGCACTCATGCCAAGGGAAAAGCCAATCAAAACCAGCACTAGCACAAATATCCACAGCTGACTGAAAAAGAGGCATTTAAAAGAAGTTAGCTGCTGAAGACTCTTCAAATAAGGACACCGTTTGCTGTTTGTCAGCTCTCCACGACTGACCAGAAAGCTAGGTTTCTTGAAACCAAGAACTCTACTGTAAATGAACACTAGGGCTTGAAAATACAGCTCCATGCTTAGAAAAATTCTCTTACAAAAGAGAATTTAAAAATCCTATGCTCAAGTTAAGCATTTCCTTATTCCTTATGAAAGTAGTTCATTTTAAGAGAAGCACAAAGAAAAGAGGTGGACAGATGAGTTTAACCTATTAACCAAGCTCCAGACTTGCTTTGTTGCACAAGTGAAGGATTTTTGCAGGTATAGTTTGTAGCCTGATGCATTATGCCCAAACAGACTTAGTTAAGGACAAGAATGCTGAAGATTTTACTGATTTAATTTTCTTACCAGCTGAGTTTCAAATCTATTCAATCTTCTTTAAAAAAGTAGGAGTGTGGGAAGAAGGAGGTGACTAATTCTGTGCATCATAGAATCATACAATATATCAAATTGGAAGGGACCCATAAGGATCATCAGGTCCAACTCCCTGCTCCTTGCAGAACTACCTAAAACTAAACAGTGATTAAGAATGTCATCTGGACACTCTGCCTGGCTTGGTGCTGTGAGCACTTCCCTGGAGAGTCTGTTCCAGTGACTGACCACCAGTGAAGAACCTTCTCCTAATGTCCAGTCTGAACTTTCCCTGATGCAGCTTCATTTCATTTCCTTGTGTCCTATCACTGATCAGCTCAGAGAGGTGATCAGCAACTCCCCCTCAAATTGGCAAGGCTGTCATTTGCTTCAACAGAGTATATAATCTAGGACAAAAGGACTATATAGTAGTTTTGTCAATGTAGCAGAGTACTTCCTGTAAATAAACTTCAGAGCTATGGCAACGCTGTGTTCAGGTGAAACACACATTGTACCTACTGAGCTAGATGAAAACAAAGCTATAAATTGGCATTTTCCTCAGTAGTATATACACAAAGAGAAGGAAAAGAAGTTGCTGGTTTTGCAACGTTGCTGCAAAGCCATGCAAATCCCACAGTTCAGAAATATTGCTGAAATAGAGAAAATTGAACAATAAGACAGAAAGAGAACTCTCTGCTGCACTGGAAATACCACAGCATTGGGAGAAAAGCAAACAAAAAGAAGCATTCTTCCCACTATACACACTTTAACATGAGCAAAGACAGTAACAAAAAGCAGATAATAAGGGTATATTTTACAAAGTTGTAAAAAAATCTCAATTTTCAGATGTTTCCATGGCTTCACATTCATAGCCTCAAGTTTAAAAAACCCCCACACCTGTTTCCATGGTCAGAGATGCTAACTATAGACTTGTGTGCATACATGACTATGGTCACAATAGCTGTCATGGGTTCAGCTAGGACAGAGTTAATTTTCTTCCTAGCAGCGGGAGCCAGGATGAGAGCAGTGCTGATAACACAGGGATGTTACTAGTTGTTGCTGAGCAGTCAAGGACTTTTCAGCTTCTCATACTGCCCTGTCAATGAGAAGGCAGGGGGCACCCAGGAAGCTGGGAAGGGGACACAGCCAGGACAGGTGACCCAAACTAACCAAATGGGGTATTCCATACCATGACACCATGCTCAGCATAGAGCAGGGGCCGGTGGGGGAGGAGGACATGGCTCCAGGATGCACAGTTTGGGAACGGTCTGGATTCAGGACAGCTCTGAGCTGTACAGCATGAGTTGTCCAGTTCAGTGAGAAACTCTGTTGTGTATCAGCAGTTTGTATATTCTGCTCTAAGTCTTGCTATAAGTCCCTCACTTTGCTGTCCCAGTAAACTGTCCTTATCCTAACCACGAAGTTCACCTTCATCTTCCCATTCTCCTCCCCAGCCTGCCAGGGCAGGGGGAGAAGGGGACTGAGCTAATGGCCCTGTAGTGCTTAGCTGCCAGCTGGGGCTAAACCACAGCACAGCTATCACTGAAACCTCACACAAGGGGTCTGGTTCAAGAGGAGGCAGTTCTGTACCTCTTAATGTGCAGCACAGGAGCAGGTCCTAGCATGAAAAAGCACAGTGCTGTCATCAAGCCTCCAGATACCAGCAGCCACTTCCTGAGGTACTGTGAAAGAAAAGAAAGTTAGAGATTTATATCTTCCTCTATTTTGTCTTGCCTAACATCCCTCTTCTAAATCTTCATCTACTGAAAAGCACGGTTCCTGCAGAAACCATCATCACACACAAACTGGGAATTCACAATTTCTCTGCCAGTTCTGAACACCATCAAGAAACTCTGAATTCATGTTTCCTCACCACCAACACAATCACTGACAGCAGCTGTTTAATAGAGAGACTGCTTCAGGAAACCAGGTAAGTTGTTCCTCTGTTAGCAAAGTATTTTAGCTCTTACTTTTCCTTAGTATATAGCATGTATATAGAAATACACAGCATTACATGTAATTCTCATGTACAAAGGCCATTATTCATCTCTGTCAGAAAAAAAACAGCTTCAGAAAACTGGCACTGTCCTTCATGAACAACATTCAGAGTCTCCAGGTTTCCCTGGCCAATTAGCAGTGGCTGTCAACCAGGTATATCACCAACAAAGTCTCTTTCCGTGGTACAGTTGAGAGAACCACTGTCCGTCTGAGCTGATCTAACTGAGATATTACACTTTTTAGGAGATTAATTAAAGCTACCAGAACATCTTTATTCCTCTCCTCAAAGGTTAATAAAATTATCTGTGGACGAAAGCATGAATAACTGGGACACGTTTTCCCACTCTCCATTCCATATTGGCTGCAAATAGATTGTGCTTAGCCCACTGGAAAGGCTCACTGCACTTCAACCACAGGATACTTGTTCCATACCCTGTACTATTTTGTACGTGCTCGTGTTACCTGGGCCTTGAGAAAGAGACCTTCAAGCTGGGAGCGTTCAGTACACATGCAAGGTCCCAGAAGACGGATCCCTTTGTAGGGATCACTTCAATATGGGAAGCCCTCCAGTTCAACTGAAGGCACAGAGCTTTATCAGCCCTGCGCAAACAGCAGGGCAGTACTCACTGGCAGCTTGTCGCTCAGGAGTCCGAGAAGGGGTGAAGACAGGGAGTATGAGAGCGCCAAACCGAGGAACACCAAGCCCACATAACCAGCGGGGAGTGTGAACTACGGGAAGGAAGCCAAATAAAAACAAAACAACAAATCATATATGCTGCATTCATTAAAGGACAATCAAAGAATTATATTTTAGGTTAAAATTCTGAAATTCTTTAAAGTATTTTACTGATACCATATAGCACTATTGCAAGTATTTAAGGTCATCAGACAGCTCCAGCTTCCTTCCCTTTCTATTTCAAAGCATGGAGGGAAAACAGCTGACACAGCTGTATTCAGATAAAGCCTAAATAACCTCAGGAGGAAGCACCATGCTATGTCCCTACACCAGCACCCTGGATTCCAACACTAATATCCGACTCATTGCAACAGACGCTTCAGTCACATTTAGATGGATTTTGTCTTTACTTCTTCCATCTTCAGTTTTATTTCCACTTAGAAAAGCATAAATACTGCTAATCGGTGCATCTTAAAAGTAAGTAGTGCTGTAAAACCCAACTTTGTCTCTTCAACTAAAGGAAGATTTTTATAAGAATGAGTAAGAGGCTTTTTGCAAAAACCTCAAGGTCTGCATTTTCTTAACGCAGAGTCACATTTCGGGATTGAGACAAAACGAGTAATGAACCAGAAGCACACCGGTCTCTCAAATGAGAGTTTTAACTACCAGTTAGAAGGTATTCCAAGATGTTTCATGTGGCATGGGCTACATAAATATTCACTACTCCCTTGCCATATGCAAGCACATGATAATAACCCTAATTCCGTGGTTAGAACACCTGCCAGGAAGGCTACAGTGCCTTCACAGCGAGTATCTGTTAGCACAGAGCAGAAGGAAAGCAGGAGAGCCACACCACTGCACAATACTCTGCAGTGGCACAACTGCAGATCCTCCCTGGGTGGTCAAAGAGGTACATTCACATCTCCACTGATGAAAGAGGTTAGCATCAAGCTTCCTCCACTTTGTATGAGTGCTCTATGTACTGGACTAGACAGACAAATGTAGGAGCACAACCACCTGTGAAATGTTATTGCTTGGAAAAAAACAATTAATAAATAAGCCACTCAAAAAGCATGGCTTAATTTTATACAGGAACAGAATCTTGAGCTGTTTACTTCAAATGCATTACCTTAAACACCATGAGGAAAATAAATAAATAAAATTAAGTAGAAAATAAATACATAACTACTAAAATAAATTAAAATTCAATAAATAAACCAGCATTTGCCTTTTTAATGAGTGAGTGAAGAAGTCAGCTGACAGGCGATACAATTGCAGTCAGTCTAATTTTGGCATTGCTATAAGAGAAGGCAGGGCTGTGACAGCATGTCCCTGAAAACAAATGTCCACGTCAAGAGACACAACACTGTCAGTGACTGCTGCAGTTTTACAGAATTTGCCTTCAGAACAGAGGAAAAAGCTCCTCGTTTACAAAACCAGCTGCTATGCCCTGTTCAGAGATGGTGCTTTGCAGCTGAAAGTCAATTAAGTGAAAAAAGCACATTTTCAAAGGCCTCATTCTGAAAGTTACTGAAACCCAGCAGCAACAGCAGAAATCAAGTTATTTGGAAAGCATGTTATTAACAGTTAATTAAAGCAATGCGGTTGGATTAGGCTTAATTTTGTTTAGGATATTTAAACTGCATTTGTAACCACTTATTTAATGTTTAGCAATTCAAGATTTCCCTGCATGTTAACAGGACTTACCTTCTGTAGGATAAAGAGAGACATTGTGGGATCCAAGAAGCCCAAGCATGCACTTAGAGAAAATATAGTAAGACAGAGTAGTAAGACTTTAGGCAGAAGGATGAGTTTCCAAAATGATTCCTTGCTAGGGATCGAATCTGTTTCAAGAGAAAAGGTGGGGGGAGAACTGCATTATTTTCAGCAGCATAACCTCATGACTGATCTTCTTGCTTTAGCCATCAGTATTTCCCTTTTTCTGGACCTAATACTCATGTCATCTAATACATGAAAATCAGTAGTAGACTATTATGCACTACACTATTTTTATATTAGAAGAACAAATCTGATGGGTGATTAAGAGAAGTATGCAATTTAGATCCCAACATTAGAAATTCCCAACTTGCAAACTTGGGAAGAAGTACACTATTCCCAATGACATGAAAACACAGTTACTCCTCCGCTAGCTCTTATACTCATCATGGTTAGATGTCATTTCTAAGTTAGGCTTCCTTTCTGATGCTGTTGGTGTTTTAACAGTTCAATGTGGTCTTAAAATATACATAGAACTAAAAATTTGTTTGTTAGCATCCACCAGCTCAGAGCTAACACTTACTTATCAACCATGACATCATATGCAATCAGAGCCTGGGGAGGTGGAGAGGAAGTCAGCAGTAGCAACACAGGGTTAACCACTATCAATTTCTTCTAAAAGCCAATATATATCAAGTTATTCTCCAAGGCTTTCGAATTTTAGAGGTAAAATATATTTTTTAGTTACTAGTTTATATTCTAGAAAAGACTGACAGAACTGTAACCTTGCAATTACGATCTTGTATGCAGACTTATCTTTAAGTTAACTTTCTGTCCAAGCAGGCCCATCTAAAATTTAACTAAACTTACGACCCCAACACTTCACCTAAACCCCTCCTTTATTAACACACTTTCACAATAATCAGATCCTGCATCATTCAGTACAAATAAACCCTTTTTGTTCTCCCTGTAATTCTGTCCCCATTCCACCGTGAACCCCTAGAATCATAGAATGGCATGGGACCCCAAGGATCATAGAGTTCCAACCCCGCTGCCACAGGCAGGGCCATCAACCTCCAGGCCTGGATCTAAACAAAGTTGCCCAGGGCCCCATCCAACCTGGCCTTGAACACTTCCAGGGATGGGGCATTCACCACCTCTCTGGGCAGCCTGTTTCAGCACCTCACCACTCTCTCTGTAAAGAACTTCCCCCTAATACCTAATTTAAATCTTCCCTCCTTTAACTTTAATGCATTCCCCCTTGTCCTTCCATTGTCTACCCTTTTGAAAAGTTGATTCCCCTCCTGTTTGTACGCTCCCTTCAGGTACTAGAAGGCTGCAATGAGGTCCCCCTGCAGTCTTCTCTAGGCTGAACAATCCCAGCTCCCCCAGCCTCTCTTTGTAGGGGAGGTACTCCAACCCTCTAATCATCTTCGTGGCCCTCCTCTGGACCCTCTCCAACAGTTCCACATCTTTCTTGTATTGGGGCCCCCAGATCTGGACACAGTACTCCAGATGGGGCCTCACGAGGGCAGAGTAGAGAGGGACAATCACCTCCCTGTCCCTGCTGGCCACCCCTCTTCTGATGGAGCCCTCAAATGTTTCAAGTTCTCTTGTTTTAGGCAGAACCTTCCTCCAACTTTTCTTCAGCTAAATGTAATGGCAAGCTGATACAAAGACAACACAACTGATTCTTTACAAGCCCTGAAGCTAAAGAGGAAAAAGAAAACAAAGATTTATCTTGGTTCGCTTCTACGCGGAGCTTAGTCTTTGCAGAGATGGGCATGAGGTGCTGGGTTCATCCCAGGTCACCTGCACACATTAGTCTTAGTTTTCATTAATACAGGCCTGATCAAGATCACAAGTTAATTTGGCTGGAGCTTTGCCCTCTGAGTTGGAGCAGAGTCCAGAAGCTGGTATTTTTCTAAAACACAGTTGTATACGTGAGAAAGGAAGGTGAATCAAGGAGATGAGAAGGGTGCTTACCGTATTTTGGTAACACGCACATATTCACCGGCACCAAGAGCAACACCACACATCCCAGCGTAATGAAAGGCACCTCATAGCCAAACGACTGGTACAAAAAGCCACCTAAGGGCGGGCCCAGCACCAGTCCAAGTCCTGTAAAAATTTCAAGGCTGCCCTAAAGGATGAAAATGAAAGCAAGCAGTCAGAATCTAAAAGCAATCCATTTTTCTGAGGAACAGTACCACTACTAGGCTAGTGAAATGAAAGCAGCACTGCATTGCTAAGGGGGTGGCAGGTTATTAGCAACCTGCACAAAGTAGGACAGCAAAGGAAATTTTACTGTTGTCAGCATGACAGCCATCACCTCTTTTGCTTCACTACTGGGAGCCACCTGTACCACATGAATCACTCTACTGTCACCTACCACATCCCAGTCCCCAGGCAAGACAAAGGCTTTACTGATGGAAAGCATCTGTAGGACACCTCAGGCTGTAGAGATTATCTCTCCCAGCTGCAATTACACTCCAGCCTGTGGGGGAGGACCCAAACAAGCCTACTCCACGGGTCATCATCTCCTGGGATGAGGTACATGTGTAACGTTAAAGCTTTCTCTCCATAACCAACCATTTGAATTCACTGACTATGTGTAGGCAGTAACAGTGACTTTTCAATAGGGATCGCTCAGATTATGAAATTACAGTCAAAATAATCTGGCATCTTTTAGAAGACGCTAATTTTCCAAAGGACAATAATAGAGTTACACTTAAATCTTGTGTTACAACACCGTAAGTCATCACTGTCAACATCTACTTCAGCATTTGACTCATCAGCACTTTTACCACCCCCTTTTAACAAGTAACAGCTGGTGGTAAAACTGATTTACAGTTGAAGTTTTGCTAACTTCTGGGACCTAGAGAGATGGTATAGGGATTCATCCTCATCTTTAATTTTATTGATACAAGTCAGAGCATGCAAACGGCCAGACAGTGGGCACAGTCAACAGCAGACAAATTCTTTACCCAAGGCTGGCCTAGGGTCCCAGCCTTTTCCTTTCTTAAGGATGGAAAGAGCATATGATTATCAGGCCCTCAAAATTACTTTTAGATGGATTTGAGATATTTTGGCAAACTTCAACACATGGGTTAATGTAACTGCATCCAAATAACATTTTTACTTGTGCTACTCTCCAACCATAAAAAAAATGTTTATGATTGGTGAGACTTCAGACCAGGCTGCACATCATTAGCCCTTCTAACCTGACGAATTATTAGCAGGGGGACTGGAGTGGAGTTGAGGTTCTGCATTATTACAGATCAGGGGAGGTATGGTAAACCTGATACTGCAAGCAAAGTACTATTACTTATGTTCTGAAATCCATTACCTCCTCCAACAGAGGGTTCACATTGACTGATGCTGAACTTTCCACTTCAACAAGGCTGACATGCCTACACTAAATAACTTCCCTGTACATTCTATAGGGTAAGTAATGCATAAAAGGTGGGCTGAAAACTGGTCCCAAAAGAGGAGAGGGAAAGTGCTTTCCAGTACCTAGCACTATCAAGAAGGGCAATGGAAAGCAAAGTTAAGCATCCCTCATCCATTCCTTCAGGCGTTATGATTTATCCATATGATGTCCCTTGCTTCAATTCACCAGTTTTTCCTTCTGACTCTGCCATCCCCACAAGCAGATCTCACAGATAAACTCTCCATCATGTCCATTTCAGGACAGAAAGTCTACATTAATTAATTAATTATTTTCAAGTCTTACGTTAAAGATAGGTAACTAAGTCAAGGTTACTTGACTCAGGTATTTAAATTACATTTAGATTTGCAATCAGGAAACCCGAACCTTATTGACTGAATAAAGTTAAAGCATCATTACAATGTACAACATGCTTTCCAAAGAAATTGCCAGCTTCTTGCTGTCGACACCCCTTAGTTGTCTTTTGCCAATTAGGAGGATGAATTTTTATAGACATTTATTTATAAAAGTAACTATACAGCTTAACAACAATATTAATAAAAGCATCAACTTTTCCAATTTTATTAAATGTTCTGAAATATGTTCTTAACATTTGTTCACTCATAAAAATTTAACCTATTATTTCTGTCAGTCTATATTCGAACTGAAATCAGAATTTATTGAAAAAGAGAAAGAAAAAGCAGCATTTTTTTTCCTAACACCACAAAATCTGACTAATTAAGCGTAATACCTCTGGTTGAGATATTCTGATGACCAGAAACTGTCCCCTGCAAATTTCAAACTCTACTTCTCCTCTTCTCATACATCACTTTTATCAACAGGTTAAAAAAATGAAATCTAAATTATTTCCAGCTTTGCAGCTTTCAAGCATTTAAGTCTACACTATTTGAACAAATTCATCAAACTTCTTGAATCAGTTCACATGGATTCTTACCAGACATGGAGAAGTAGTCACTAAAAGCTGGATTAGTATTTTCATTGCCTGATTCTAAAGAAGTAACTAACGCCATCAATGCTCAGCTGCTTCAAAACATAAGCAACTAATGAATACTGCTTAATTTATGGCTAATTAGAGTTATGCTAAGGTCTAAACTTGTTCTAGGATTGTGATTCTAGATTACAAACAAACATTATGTGACAATTTCAAATATATCTGCATACAAGACAGCAGGGGTTTTTTCCTCCTGTTTTTAGGCAACTTACCCCACTGCAGGTACTTAGCTGTAATACTGGGTTTTGCACTTACCAGGACAGTAGCTATATTATTGGGAAATGCCTTGGCAAGGATTGAAAATGACGCCGTCATTGCTGCTGCAAAGCCTACTGCATCCATTGCTCTTACTAAAAAGCAGAAACTGATGAACATTGGTCCACTCGGCACTCTGTCCAGCATTCTGGGGGGAAAAAGAAAAGCAAACCAAAGAACCACAGAAAATTGAGATCTCTCAGGATGCAGCAAGTCATCTGCTAAAGGCCCTGAAGCATAATTTCTTACTCATTAAAGGACACGGATACAGGACACTCACTGCTTTCTGTCACCACATCTTTTTGAATCACATCAGTGATGTTATGCAAACTCTATCAAAACTATTTCTGGAAGCTTTCTCTTTCTCCTCTTTCTTCAGTGGTGAAAGGAGCAAGAAAAACCTAACCTGTGAAAAACTCCAATGCCATCTTCTGTTGTATTTCATAGCTTTTCCAAGCAACTGTGCAAGGACTATGATGCAATAAGGTCCAACTACCTAATAAGAATTTCCTTCACTGTTAACAAAACATTTTTGCTGAAATGGGTGGCTTAGCCTTAGCCTCTCCACCTGCCAGGCAAAGCTTCTCATTTGCACTCTATATTTTAAAGAAAAGAATAATTAAAACATTATGCAGAAATAGTTCCCTTACTGCTGCACTTTGACAACCTTCTTGCTGTTCATCAACTACAGTAGTTATTTAAATATATAGAACCTTTCTCCTTTGCTTTCAAAGTACTAACCAGGTTTTGAATCCTATTGCAAAGGACAATCGTTCATTCTGCTTTACAATGAATGGATAAAAAGATGTAAAAAAGTTAGGTGACCTAACACAGATCCATATGAGATGCCAGTTTTGTTTTGTGTCCATCTTTTCATATGGATGAAAATTATTAAAAGGTAAATGCCACAAAATCAACCAAGAAAAAATACTCACCCAAATAGAATGGTCACACATCCTGAAACAAACATCCCTGCCACAAACATGAATTTTGCTCCAATATGTGTAAGCTGTAAGTTAAATACCATTTTTACAAGTTACTATTTCAAGCCTAGATCAAAAAATACTATTAAGTTATTTAAAAAAACCATGCACTATTAAGTTATTAGGTTACTATTAAGACGTCAAAACATTATCAGTCTTTTTTAGCACATGTAATTAAAAGATCTGGAGATAGTGCTCTTGGCTGGTGTGTCTTCATGCACTACCAAACCTAAAAATATTCTGAACAGTTAAGTGACTTAACCCAGTTTTCAGAATGTTAAGACAATGGTGCAGTTAACTATTTCCCAGCAGTGCGCTGCAGCTTCTGCTGAGCAGCAGGTTACAGCAGCATTTCTCATTACAAGCAAAGTAATATATTCCCCCTCCAGCTCTGTCTGCGATGCCAAGTCAAAAACCTGTCACGTATATGGCTAAGAAGTGCCAATGGAAGCTGATGTTAAAAACATCACAACCTTTAATAACACAAAGCTTAAGCCTTGGCAGAGGATGCACAGCAGCTTCAGGTTTCCCACTACCAGGGAAAGGACCCCACCTTCCTTAATTTCAGACTCTATCACCAGGGTGAAAGCTGATGAGAGGCACGCCATTAAGCTAACTCAATCCCATCATAGAGTATATCTGAGCTTCTAATCCCATGCTGTAACTTCCCCTAAGGACAGCTGGCATTTCAGACTCCTCTTGTTCAGGCCTGGACAAAGTCCCTGTGTTTCAGCCACTATTACTAAAGCCCATATTCCGGTGAGTTTCACTGAAACCCTCAGGGTTTCTGACTGCTGGACTGTCCACCTCTGTCGGCGTTCACTGCACCTGTCTGCAGCAAGGACAGCGCGCTCGCTCTTTTCCCCACAGAGTGCTTGGTTTTGCCATAGCTGAATGCCATCACAGGCACTGAGACTGGATTCACCAACGGCACCTGATGAGCCACCTCACCCCCAGAGAAAATCATTCTCCGTGGGGTCAGCAAAGAGACTGCCCAGCCAGAGAAAGAGAACACTGTGAATCTACCGCAGCCCCTACTTGGGCTAAGAGCTTGAGCAGTCCTACACAAATATGCACAGACAGCAGTGTTCCAGCATATAAATTATATAAGAGTTTCCTTGTTTATCTGTAATTCTCCCAGTATGAGACAAATCTGTGGGGAAAACTGAAGTTGCAAGAGCTGGAGACATTTATCTCATATTGCTGTATAATGAAGTAGAAGGAGAAACTGTGGCAGTAGAGAGCTGTAATGAGGAAATGTTACAAAAAAGACAACATACCAATAAAGAAGGGATGCAGCTAACTAAAAGAAACAAACAACCCAACGAACCAAAACCAAACCTTAAGACCAGCACCAAAGGCAGACAGAATATATAAATAAGTGGAATAAATAAAAGAGGGGGTAAGGGAAATAAAGTAACAGAAAGAATTGATCAACAGATTACTCTGAAACAGAAAGAACAGTTAACAAGAGAAACAAAACTGCTACATGTCCACCATCCTATGCTACCCTTTCCAGAACTGTAAAAGAGCAATTTTTAAATTGCACTGACAAGACTTAGATCGGCTTGAGACTTGAGAGGCCAGAGCCTGGTTACTGTAGACACAAGCCTGCAGGAGCACTACTCAAGTGGCATCTCTCTTCTCAGCCTTAAAGAACCGTCTTCATGTGCCAACCTCTGTCCTAATCAAAGCTGTAACTTCTTTCTCTGATACTTACATATTTTCCCAAGATTAAAGAAGTCAAGAAGTTGACCAAAGCAAAACATCCAAATATCAGGCCAACAACGGTGTTACTGGCACCTTTTTTTTCTGCCTGCAGAGAAGATCACAACAGTGTAAAGATGGAGGCAAGTTATTGAGGTAACATGCACGCCTTGTGAAGTTGGGTTTTTTTCTTAATTCTCTACTAAGCAACTTCCTCTCTGAGAGGCAGTAGGAACTCATAATGTAACAACACATCAATTTAAAGTCATGTTGTACTTCTATTTAAAGTGTATGTAATCAATAAAAAGCAATGTTCATTCCTCAATGCATAGAAACACTGAGGTGTTTCCTGAACAGGTGACCAGACTTTATACAGGTGGCTTCAGCTGGTGTGCCATGGAGCTAGCTACAAAGCTGTGATGCCTCACGTGGTGAGAGAGCACTGAACAGTGATATGTGTTATCTTAACTGTATCATGGCTCCCCATAACTAGCACCAAGCAAAGTTCTGACTTACCCAACTGGCAAATTACACTTACTTGGATACAAGCAGGTTATGTGGAGCAAAAATAACCTTAACATTTCTTTGTTAATCCTTGGGAACAACTTGATCATGAGAGAAATGGACTTGGCCACAAACACAGCATGACCATTTTTTTATCCTGTATTTAAACATTGTATTCACTCAGCATAAGCAGGGATAGCCTTTTTCCTCCTCCAGTTGTTAGGCCAGAAAGTTTAACACAGTGAATAATGGTCCAACATGAGTTAACAGAAAGAGAGCTATAAATAAAAAGTCACTGAGTGGCTAAATCACCGCAATGCAAGTCATGACATGGGCAGAGTTTTAATCTCAGTTCTACTACCAAACTGCTGCACAAGACTGGGCAAAAAATGATTTCACTTCTCCGAGCATCCAGTACAACTTTTATTTCTTTTTATTAGCTTGCTGTGTCCTCTGCAGCCACAGGGAAATGAAATTAGTCCATGGACGGGATCCAGGTCACCGTTAGATACATTCTAATCTATTTGACTAGTTTCAGGCTGTCACTACGAATTCCCACAACTTAAAAGTCTTTTAACTCTGAGCTTATGGCCAGCCACGAAGGTGCCACAGTGTTCAAGATGCTTTTAAAAGTTTAAACATGCAAAAAATAACCTCAAGTGTAGCTGGTTAAATTGCCTGTTTACCTCAGAAGGAAAAAAGGGTCCCAGGATTGAATAGCATATCATTGAACTGAAATTTATAGAAGCTGTTGCTGCCATTGTAAACAGCTGTTCTTTGGTAAGTCGCCTTGACTCCTCACCAAGTTCTTCTGGCGTGCCATCTTCTTCAAATGCAAGGAAAACCAAACCAAAACAAAGTATTATAAACGGATAAAAGGAATTGCCATTTTAAAATCAAGCTTGAAACTTAAATCCGCACAAAGCTCCTGCTCTCCCGGTACTGGGGAATCAGACCAAGCCGCACTACTTCTTCCGTCACGCACGAGAGGGATGCGTCACTCAGGCAGCACCGTCCCCGCACGGTGCCAACCTGCGGCCGCCCCTCACCTGGCTCCGGCTTCTCCCAGGGCTGCCCCACCGCGCTCCCGGCCCGGTCCCACGCGTACCCCCGCGGCGCACACACCGGGTATGGGCGCCCACGCCTCCCGGAGATAGCCCCGGTACGCGGCACTGCGGGACTCAACCTCGGGGAGACACCCCCCTGCTCCCTTATCCCGGCGCCGGCTCCGGAGCAGTCCTTCAGCGCCGGCCCAGCCGCGGCAGTCAGAGCCAGCGACGCGGCGGGCGTCCGACCCCCGGTCACCGGCGTAGCGACGCGGGGCGCCCCTCGCCTCCCACCTGCAGGCCGCTCGCTCCCCGCGCCGTCCGCCGCCTGGCTGCCCATGGGGAAAGAGCGCTGCAATGGCCGGCGCGCTACAGCACCTTCCGCCACCCGGTCTGGCACGGGCGCAGACTACCAGTGTACCGCGGCCAGCGCCAGCCCGCACGCCCCGGCCGCCGCCACTGAGCATGCTCCGCTTGCGGGGGCGGTCTGCGTCCCGCGTCCCACGCCCAGCCGGGAGCCTCGGGCCCCGCTGAGAAGCAGCGGGAGGGCTGCTACAGGCCTGCCCGGTGGGCGAGGGCAGCGACAGCCCGGCGGGGAGAGCACCGGTGGCGATAGCGGGCTTTGGGCGGCCGGCAAGAACCTGCTGCCTCCCAGGGTAACACGGCACAGGAGCCTCGGAGCATTCACGAAGGCTTCTTCGGGGGGGTGGATGGAGCAGGACTACTGATGGGCTACACAGCCTCTGACAAATTAGGGGATCCATAAAGCAGTAACAGAAGAGCCGAACGACAAAGCTGTCACAAGAACTAATAGCTGTAAACTGTCCAGGAGTAAAATCAAGCCAGAGATGAGGGCAAGGTGATAGAATCAATAAAGTTTGGCACAAATTGCAGAGGAGGAAAGACAGAAAGGAGATGAATCATGAGCTGGGGACTGAAGTGTAATAAAAGACAGACCACCTATTGCTTCAAGAGGAAAAAACAGTAATTACTTCTTAAAGCACTATTCTAACTAGGCCATCAGCATGCCATCTAGTCGCTGGTTATAAAACTAGGATGCATAATAAGGACATTTCAGAGCAAATGTTGCCATGTACCTAACTTTAGAATCCCACATACCCTGTGACAGGAAAAAGCAGAATTATTTTCTTATCACAAGATGAGGAAATTTGGAAACTTATTTAGCAGCCATAAAGAACAAAAGCCCCACAGTCCTTTGCTGAAGCCTGTTTTGACAGTATATCGTGCGTGGCATTGCATGCTATGGCTGTGAAGTTGAAAAATCCCAAAGAACTACCTTAATCTTTTCCTGTCTGGCTCCAGAGAAAGACATAAATCCTTTTCATATAAGAGAACTGCCCTCTGAACAGCCTTACCCACCCTGTGCCCCCCCCCCCCAAAAAAAAAAAAAAAGAGGAAGAGCAATTGCAAGTCATCCTGAGTTTGGCAACTGGATAATAAAGAAAAAGGTGATACATGCAAAGATTTGTAGATTTCCACCAAGTCAGTGTGTGCAGAAGGCTGAGGTGTGTGAAGCAGTAGTGATGCACTGTAATCAGCAAGAGCTATGGCTCCAATAAAAAAATGGGGCTTTGACCTCCTTATGTGTGCATAAAGTTTACAGCTCATTATTGCCAGAAGAAAACAGTTGACAGAACATGTTTGTTAATTCTTCAGATATTCTTTGTAAGCTATAAATACTTGTTAACTTTTGAACAGCCTTTCATGATAGCTTTTCAAGTCTAGCAAAAATAATTTTTTTTAAAGCATATAAGCCTCATGTGATGTCTGCAGCAACTTAAAAAAAAGTATCTTTCAGATCCCAGACATAGGTAGAATTCAAGCCTTGGAGCACGAGCCCTCTATAAATACTACAAATAGAGTGTAGCTCCATTGCTTATGTCTACAAAATAAAAACATTTAGAGAACAATTGCTTTAAGGGCAGCTTCCTTAATGGGCATCCTGGACATTCTGAAATGCTCAGTGCCTGTGGGAACACATAGCCCTCATTATTATTCTGTATAGCTGTAGAGATCTAAGAAATACTTTTGCATTCAAATTCAGAAATCACTTAGCTGGTGCATATTTGCATGGTATTACTATTTCTTTTGCCAGAAGTCATAGTGGCTGCACGCAAGTATTTGGAAAGAGTTTAAAGTGGCTCTATTGTGACCACATCCTTTAAAAGTCTGGTGCAGAATCTGTGAAAGGCAACAAAACCCACCAAACTCTTTTCTTCGGTTATCATGACGTCAAGGCCTTTCTTCCTTTCAACCCAGTATTGAGATGCCATACCTTGTCCTCTTTCTGAGACACCAGAGCTGTCTCACCATCATTTCTCCAGGCAACTGAAACTCGGCACGGACATCTCTTGTACTCCTGAGTAGCAGCATGTGGTTGGCTGTTCTGAACCGCTACCCGGAGGCACTTGGAAATACACATCTCTCCTCTCTGGGCTGGTGACCAGGACCTCTGTGGATACAGGGCAAGAAAATCAGTAAAAATAGCCCAGCCTCCCAGCTTTATGATGCAGAAAGTTGGGGGTTTTTTTGGCAGTGTGACCAGGAAACGAGCACGATAATTGTGTAGGAAGAGTAAGGTGAAATTTGCACTGGTGTTATTTGTAGGAAGGTTTCCAATTCAGTGTTCCACAAGACTGAGAAATCATGTCTATTTTGGGAAGAAAATGAGATAATTCTATCTTGTGACATTAGAAATATAATCATAGCACATTCCTGTGTTTTTTATTTCTAGAAACAGATCTCAAAGGAAAGTAAGCTTTGCAAGGATTATTCAGCAGTGATATTTTGAACTGATTGTTCAAAGGTTAGCAGTGTCCTGGAACTCTCTTGCGAGTTTATAATACCTGACACTTTCCCTCACCTGCCTACCTGGCAGTCTCGCCATGCTGTGCCACTGTCTGAACTACCTATTACTCAGTTCCTGAGTTGCCAGGACTTTACAACACATCACTTAAGTTATCACTGGAGGCTGGCATTTTGAAAAAAGAGATGCATTGCCATTGCCAGGGAGAGCACCCAGCAAAGGTAAAGGTTACTGCAGCAAGAGGCAAGGAGAGAAGTAGAGAAAGCAAAAGGGAGCAGGCCCAGGCAGAGTGAAGCATTACACCCTCACTGCAGAGCCACTTGTTTGAAAAGAAAACCAGGTTCAGTTGCCATTTTGGTCATAGAGGAAAAATAAGAGGAAGCCTGCCACCCTGGAAAGGTGGGACAGTCAGGGAACTGAATTGAAACCACAGAGGGTCGTATCTATGCTCCCAGGATTTTTAATATATGCAGTGAGATGCTGAGTCCGAATGGGTTGCCCAGAACAGCAGGCTGGTGAGAATCCAAGTTCTTGAATGTCATGTCACAGCAGCTTGCTACTACTTTTCCTCTCCCTGAATCCAAGTTTACAGACTGCATGTTATGTTGCTTGTAATGTAAGCAGATCTGGAGGGGAGCGAGTTCCTCTGCTGGGACTGGCTGCACAGTTGAAACACCAGGCGAGTGTTTGTGCTGACACCACCTCAGCCCCTGGAAGCCAGGCCAGCTCTCCTGCCAGCCATTCATTTTCTAGCACTCTGCTCGTCACCCGCTCACCCACCCTCCAGTGTGCTAGAAGTATTCTCTTAGCACAGGATTGCAGTCCTTGGCTTAAATGTGTCATACCCCGTGGCTGCATGCCAGCAGTTAAATGGCAGGGTGCTAAAGGGTCATCATAGCTCTAACAGAAAATACAGGGATTAAGAAACTAGCCACTCCTTGTAGGAATACAGACATAAAGGTGGAGCAGTACCCACAGTGTGCAGCATGCTCACGTGCACGCTGGGCTCACATTAACACCACACTGTGGAGTGGACTTTCAAACGGGGTCACACACTGCCATTAATTATTACACACAGATGTGTATACCTACTGGGCTATACCGACATTTCAACACAGCATGCAGTGCCAGTGCAAACCTCCCCTCTACCTACACATAATTTTTATCTTAGCACTGCTTTGTTCATGCAGGAGTGCTAGGGAAGCTATCTTTGCATATTCAGTTTCTAGGATATTAGATTATAATTTGGCTGTGATTATCAATTTTGCTGGAATACAAATCTTTTCTGATGTGCACACTTCCACCTCCTGGCCAGAATATATATTGCACTTACCCAGCAACACTGGTGTTTATTTTTAACTCTGGCTAAGGACTTCTTGTTATCCTTTGATGACTTTGAAGGAGAAATAGTTTATTGTTCCACTTGGTATAAAAACTCTATCAATTAGTTGTCTTTGGGACTTTTTCATGGGCAAGGAAGATTAAGTGGTAGATGGGTATCATAGAATAGATATGTGGAAAAACATTCTCTGGAAAGAAGGTGACTGTTGTAGCTTATGTCTGTTTATGTGCTTTCTGGGGTCTGTGCTGTATGAAGGAAACTGTATGTTCCTACATCTTGTGGAGAAAAGGGGGGAGAAGTCACGGCCAAATGACCCACAGGAGCTGCTAAATGAGAACACCTGTCTTGGGGTTGCAGTGTTTGCAGCCCACTGGGGTACTGCAACTGGGGTTGCCCTATGTTGCCTGAAACTGAACTGCAATAGCAGGAGGTGGCCATCTGCACTTTGAGGCTGTCAGCAGTGTGTTCCTACTGGCTTTGGCCTCTGTAGCTCAGAGTGCAGGGAGGGGAGTGCCCCCACACTAGACTTCGATCTCCATGGCTTTTTTTCTGCCCTTCCTAGATCTCTATAACATAAAGGGTACATACCTGCCTGCCTCAGAGGTACTGGGGGAGGAAGGGGTGTGGGGAGAGATAGCTGGCACCTGGGATTGCTGCAGGCACAGCCTGCCAGGCCAGGCTTTCCCCGGGCAGGCTCAGAAAGGCCGTGCTGCCTGAGCCCGAGGCCTTCGGGGCACCTCTGAGCCAGCTGAAGCTCTTCCCTCTCCCTCACTAACCCTCTCCTGTGGGGTCAGGGACTCTTCACAACTCGGACCAAGCCAACAGCCTGCCCTGCGGCAATATCACCAAGATCAAAGAAGGACATTGCACAAAAGGCAGTCATTGGTGACAAACGAGCCTGGCCCCATTAGCCATAAACTGTGGCTATCAATATTGCTGACAG
>VZTU01003026.1:219397-235322 GCA_013400835.1 Zapornia atra | reverse complement strand
TTTGCTTCTTATTTTTCCTTCGCTTTGTCCCTTCTTTTTTTTTTTTTTTTTTACAAAGCTGTAAAGTGTCACGGTTCAGCCCCAGGCAGCACCGAAGCACCGTGCACTCAGGCAGGACAGACAGACAACTGACACAGCGAGAGAGGGGCAGCAGCGACAGAATCCCTAACAGAAACACGTCCAGAGCGGTAACACGGAGGACGTTACCGACCCTCCGCCCGGCTGCCCCGGAGCCACGCAGACCGGAGCCGCACAGACCCGCCCCTCCCCGACCAGCCGCTTGTACGGGGGCGTGAAGCTACGCCGTGTGGGGAACATCCTCGGCCAAGGCGGCCCGCCTGTGCTGGCTGCTCGGGGGAATTGGCTCTGTCCTGCCCGCAACCGGGACAGCAGGGCACCGAACCTTCATGTCGCAAGCCTCGGACGGATAGAACGGACAAAACCCCGCGTCGCACCTGAGCGAGGAACGCTTGGATTGTGGCGGCTGTACTACTGGTGCACAGATCCGCCTGGCCGCCCGCCGGTGCCCGCAGGCGGGTAGCGTGTGTGAGCGCCTGGCGGGCGCGGGAACGCACAGCTGTACGCTCCCGAGTTACAACTACGTGCCCCCAACCCCGCAGAAAGGCGGCAGAGGTTTAAATCAGGGCTGTTCGGCCTCCTCCTCTGGGCCGACAGGTACTGAGAGGCGGCGCCGCCTGAAGCCTGACCACTCCAGCAGCAACAGGTGCTGCTGCCGCCCTAGGGAAGACGACGGGACGCACCCCCAGGCGCGCCCCAGCCGGCTGCCGGCGCTCCCCGCGGCAGGCTGCGCCCCCTGCGGCCGGGCTCGCTCTAGCAGTGAGGGAGGCCTCGCGCCAGCCGTCTCCGTGGCTACGAAGGGGCGGGAGCTCGGCGGGCGGGGTGCCAGATCAGGCAGCGCCGCGGACAGCCTCCGCGAGCGCGTGCTGGGGTCCTCACAACCTATAAGAGCGTGAGGCGGAAGGCCTACTCTCTCTTTCGTTGGCGGCTCGCGGCGGTGCCGGGGTGAGTAGCCGTGATGGCGCCGGGGCCTGCCGGGCTGAATCCCCGCGGCTGGCGGGGCATCGCGGCGGGAGCGGGCCGGGCGGGGGCCCCGGGGCGGCCGGCGTCACTTACTGGGGCGGCCTGTATCTATATTTGCAGCAGGAACCCGGGCGGGGACAGCACCCACCGAGAGCACCATGGCCGAGGAAGGGTGAGCGGGGCCGGGGCCGATGGGGGCGGCGGGCGGAGGGGGCGCGCGGGCTGCGTCTCCCCTGACCGCGCCGTTTTGTGCCGTTCTGGGCCTGCACTGCAGGCCCCGTCACGGAGCTGCCGAACGCTTCCTGCAGGCGGGGGGCGGGCCGCTGCGAGGGGCTGCCTGCCAGGGTGGCTGCGTGCATGGCTTCCCCATGTGAGGGAGCGAGGAGCCGGCAGGGCTCGCCAGCTCGGCTGAATCGCTCCTGGCTTCTCATTTGGCTTCGTTCTTCAGCTTGCCTTTTTTTCTTTATCTGTACTGATTGGATGCTTGCAGCTGAACGGGAAGCTTCTGCTTATAGTTTTTAAGGTGGTGGCATTACCAAAGCAATATTTATCTTCTCTTTAGCATTACTGCTGGAGGTGTAATGGATGTTAACACCGCCCTGCAAGAAGTGCTGAAGACCGCACTTATCCATGATGGCCTAGCTCGTGGTATTCGCGAGGCAGCCAAAGCCTTGGACAAGTAAGTGTTCCCATCTTATCTATGGTGACTAGTAACACTGAATGATGTATATTGAGCACTGCCTGCAGTGCTCGCTTTGTCCAGATGTTAAATTGAAAACTCTTGCAAGGATGTGTTTTAACTGACAATGAGTTTTGTCTTTTGGAGTCTGTGTTCTGGGGTATTTTAATTGTGATCTTAAAAAACAGATGCTGAACTCAAGTGACTCAAGAATAACAGCATTTAGTGTGCTAGATTGTGTCTTTTTTGTGACTCCAGTGCCATCAAGTTTTCACGTGTATTTATTTTGTGAAGAATGGCACTTACAGTATATAGTTACGGACACTTGGGACCCAAAAATTGTTTCAAGAAATTATGAACTCTTAATTAAAGTTTTCTAAGAATTGTGATTGGGAGTGCTAGTGTGTAAGCCAGATTTTCCTCTGCTTTTTTGCTAACTTTGTTTTGTATTGCAACTGTGAACAATGTCTTTGGTACAATATCAAAGCAGTATTAAAGTTGTCATGTGCCAACCATGTTAATTAGTTACTGTTTTTTTGTAGGGTGAATCGCTATGTATATATGTGTGCATATATGTATACACCTGTCTGTATATCTATAAGTGCATTCTTAGAAGAATAGACTTAAGTGTACTGCTGCAGTGTTTGGGTGATGACTTAAAAATTTTATCGGATCCCCCTTCACTCGTCTTATGAGTGAGAACAGCAGTCTGACAAACCTGTATGCAAGAAGTTCTAAGGCAAGGTGCCAGGTAATTGGGAAGTATAATTTGGGTGACTGACAACTACTTTCTGAGAGTTCTGAGTGGAGCTATAAATTGATATGCTAGGTGTTATGAGGATGATGTGTGTACAAGGCTTCTATACATTTGTGTGTGATGGTTCTTACATGGAGATGTTTCTGAAATGTTCTGGTGAAGCTCATGGTGAGGATGGCCGTAGAGAAAATTGACTTTGTTTGCAGTGGTCAAATTACAATAGATGAAGCATAGAAGACCTATACAGCTCTCTCTGTTGTCAGGTATCCCTTTGGTATTCTTAACGTTGTACCACAGTATACAAAGATCCTAATTAGAATTGAGGCCCTGACATAACAGCTGGTTTGAATGTAAGTAGAAAAGATTGTTCTGAAGAGCTTATAACAACTTGAAGTGGAAATTCAAGCTTCTATTAAATTCCAGTGCTAAATTACTGTAACCTGAGTCAAACAAGAGAAAGCAGCTTGAAACTTTGTTACTTCCTAATAGTGACACAGGTTCTTTATCCAAGCATTACACCTTTTTTCCAGTGGCTGAGAATTTATTTCTTGGTGTTTTTAAGAGCTTCCAAAACTGGAATAATCAGATAGGTGTATGAGTAGCCTGTTATGTATATGAAAAGCACTTACCAGGTCGTATATTTAGTATTTCAAAAGCACATGGTGTCTTAAAGCCAGAAATGAAACTTAGGAAGTGGTTGTCTAGAAATGCATGTGATTAATTTTCTTAAGTTTTGATTACTTGTTGAAGTTTAAGCAGTGTCTGAAGTTACATTTGTCAGTTTTCACTTCTTTTAGACGCCAAGCCCATCTTTGTGTTCTGGCTTCAAATTGTGATGAACCCACATACGTAAAATTAGTTGAAGCACTTTGTGCAGAACATCAGATCAACTTAATAAAGGTGAGTGTTGGATCTTGACACACAAGTTTGGAAGAGGTTATCCTTGCAATATAAGCAGTTTATTTCAGCATATAGAGAGCTAAACCTTGGGAACTGCTGTATTTCTGTATACAGCTTATCTAAGCAAAACTTCTCTTAGCAGCAGAGATCAGTTTAGTTCTGTGTGATTGTCATAGAAGCAGTACAGAAATTGTGACAAAGAATGTGAGTTGGGTATCTTGCAAAGTTAAATGGTGGTCTGTGTAATTAAGAAGAAATTGAATTAATGCTGCAAGGGTTGTGGAAGCCGTCTGAGTGTGACTCTTGTCAAACTAAAACACTTGTGTAAGCTGTACAATGATGATAATTTGGCTCCCTCTACTGATACTAGTGAGGAAAGCAGCCATCCGTTACCCAATACTTCTGACAGTACAGCAGGGTTTTTGCTGCACCCAGTTAGGTGAAAATGGCTGGTTGTAACGTCATGTGGTGTTTCACACAGGTTGATGACAACAAGAAGCTGGGTGAATGGGTAGGGCTCTGCAAGATCGACAGAGAAGGAAAACCTCGCAAAGTAGTGGGCTGCAGTTGTGTGGTTGTCAAAGTAAGATGATGCTAATTACAGCTAATTTTTCTAATTTCTGAGAAGTGGCAAAGACAAGGTTGCTTTAGATAAGAGACTACTAAATAGATTTCTTGGGGGTTTTTAATAGTTGATTTCCCTTATTGATAGAGGAAATAACCTACTTCCCTGTTCTGTGTTCTCTTTCATGTTTAAGATACTCATTTTGTGACTTAATGGTTGCATCTTTAAAGCATTGATGCCTACTTGCAAGTGACCATTAAAGGAAAGACCTTTTAGATGAAACTTTATTTCAGAAAACAAAACCAGCCAGTTCAATGTGTCTGCTCAACTTGAAAATGTTTTGCAGAGCATATTTTAAAATGACACTGGTAAAGTAAAGCCACAGTACGAGCCTTGAAGACTTTGTTGTCCTTGAGGTCCCAAGAGATGGCTACATCTTCACAACAGACCAATGCTTTCTGTGTGTTTTTTCATGTCTGTCACTTTTCCATGTGTTCTACTTAGCTTTTAGGCAGAAATTGAAGAATTTGATTGAATCTGTACCAGTGGGTGTTAACACTTCAGACTAATAGAATAGTCCTTTGTTGGAAGAGTTGTATTAGAGACTTGAGGGAAAGCAGCTGGCAGGTTGCTTGTATGGAATATTTGGGAATGCTTTGAGAAAGTGTTAGGAACTCAGCTGTCCTTTTATAGAAGCAGGTTTTATTTTGAATGGGTCTGTATATTACTGATAGATTATCTTGTGTTACAGGACTATGGCAAGGAATCTCAGGCCAAAGATGTCATCGAAGAGTACTTCAAGTGCAAGAAATGAAGAGAAAATAAATTTTGAACCTGACCAGTGTGTGTGTCTGATTAATGGGTGTCTGTGGAACAGGTCTTTGAGTTGCAAAGGATAACATCAGAAGATAAAAAAACTTTGTAGGGTTTGGGGTACTTTTACTAGTGTGTTAATTCTGTCAGCTTGCTAAAAAGATAATGGTGATCCCTGTCATTCCTGTTGTCGGGAGCTTCTGTTTCCTGCTCCTTCCTCAGAGAACTTGGCACAGCTGCTTGGTTGTAGAAATGCTGATGGCTGATTACTGCCTTGGCTTGTCAGTGCTTAGGCCTGTACTTCTGCAGGGTTTCAGGGGGACTTGTTAGGGAGAGTCTGAAGTACTGCTGCATCTGTGATGAAAACTTGGCTCCCTCTGCTGAAACAAATGAGGAGAACGGCCTTAACCGTTACCCAAACCTTCTGAGATGTTGCAGGATTTTAAATGCTGTCTCATTCAGGGAATTTACTGACCCAAGGTTTTGTTCATTCCCCCCAATTCTGAAGTAAACTGGGTGGAATTAGTTGCTTCTGAGAATTGTCATGTACTTCTAGATCTGACACACAAAGAGTAGTCAAGGTAGCCAAGTAGTTGAAATCTCACAGCCCAAACAAGGCAGTGTTGAACTGACTTGCCTGATGTCTTAGTTCCACTTTGTACTGGTTTTAGCTAGGATGGTTTTTCTAGCAGCTGGTGGAATGCTGTGTTTAAAGGTTAGTGAGGTTTGCAGTTTTTTCCTCCTCTCTGTCTCCACTCCCCCTAACCCTCTCAGGTGCTTGGCTCTCAGCTGGGGCAAAACCACAATACACTTGTAGTTTGATGTATGGAACTTTTTGTTTTGCTGACTTATTTTTTCTTTTTGAAAAAAGGTGTGATTCTGACTGCAGTGTATGATTACTTTCTTTTCTCTCTCCTATGAGTTTTTATTTGTCTTAAGCTTGCTGCAGAGACTCCTTAGAATTGCTCCATTATGCTGATAAAAACGTGAAAATGTGGGGCTGGGCACATGTAGACTGGGAACTGTTTACATATCTAGCTCTTGAGCTTGATCTTCCTTAGAGTTTGTAAACTTTTTGACAACCCCAGTCATTCATGTATTGTAGAGGTGGGAATCCTCTCCAGGTGTTGGGCTCAGATGCACTTTCTAATGGCTCTCACTAAAGCTCTTGAAGTATCTCTGGCTTGGCCCTGTCACAGCTTTCTAGTAGCTAGATCTGTGTGTCTTGGATTTTTGAGAGGTTTCTGTAGTGATGTTTTCAGGTGTACTTTATGGGGTCACCTGTCCCAAGTCTGGATAAAAACAAGAAATGTACCCTTGTGCTGAGCTTCACAGAGATGCTCAGTCTTGTCTGCAGGTTTTTCAGTAAAAGGGCTAAACAGCTTCTAACACTTGAGTTCATGTCAAGCTAGTATTAAAATGGAGGGAGTTCTTAACACAAATGTATGAGTGTTACAGTTTTCCAGTTGGATGTTTTTACATAGTGGAAACTATGGAAATCTTTGTAATACAGAGTGCAGCTCTTACTAAATCAGAGTATCCTGAGCTGGAAGGGACCCATCAGGATCATCAAGTCCAACTCCTGGCTCCACACAGGGCCAGCCAGGTCAGAGCGTGGGACTGAGTGCATCGTCCAGAGGCGGCTCGAACCCAGCCAAGCTTGGTTCTGTGACCACTTCTTTACAGCTATATTCTAGAGAAAGAATTCAGTGAAATGAAAGATGAAATCAGTAGATGTAATCAAAGTTGATAAAATCTTTGCTAAGCCTATGCAAGCAGTATTTCATTTTGTTTTTAAAAATTACCTGGGATAATGGAGAAGTGTGGTCCTGAGTTCAGATACACTTCACTGATTGCAGAAGGAAATAATTCAGGCAAATAAATCATCTGTAGATAGTCACCTCTGGATGTGTATAACCATGTGAAGCTAACTGAACCTGTTTTAGGGCTGATAACATTGTGGGGTCTTTTTAATCATGGGCAAACAATAGACTTTAGTTCATTGTCTGCCCTTCTAAGTGAAGTAAACCACTGGCCTGGTTTTGGCAGGGACACAGTTAACTTTCATGGGTGCAGTGCTGTGTTTGGGAGTCAGGATGAGAGCAGTGCTAGTAACACTGATGTTTTTGTTGCTGAGCAGTCAAGGACTCTTCAGCTTCTCACTGCCTTGCCAGCAAGAAGGCTGGAGGCACTCGAGGAGCTGGGAGGAGATACAGCCAGGGCAGCTGATCCAAACTGGACAAAAGGATATTCCCTACCATGCTCTGTATATAACTGGGGGGTGGCCCAGAAGGTGGTGTGGCTCAGGAACTATCTGAGCAGTAGTTTTGGCTGGCAAGGGCTTGTGCTGTTCATCACCTGTATGTTTGATTCTCTTATTTTTCTAGCCTATTAAACTTTTTATTTCAATGCAAAGGTTTTACTACTAAAATTTTTTTTCTTCAGTTTTCTCTCCCATCCCAATGGGGGAGAATGAGGGAACAGTGAATAGGAAGGATGCCTGGAAAGCAGATTCACTACATGGTGTATGATAAGCCAGTTCCCACACAGGGGAGATGCTGCTTTTGTTGAGGCCGGGATGCTCAGTGGATTTCCACAAACCCACCTGAAGCTGGCACTTGTTACACACAAAGGTTACAAGATGGTACACTTCCAGTGTTCTGGGGTTGTGTGGCAAACTCAAAAGCACCCGGTTACAATTATTGGCTAGTAATTTACATGTAACTGCTGCCTCATAGTCATCGCCCTGCCTCTGTGAAGGAAGGATCTTCACCTTGGCAAGGATCTTGACCTGTGGGGGTGTTAACATTGTAATGAACAGTTGAGTTAGGAATGTCTGGAGTTGGGTTTTTACTGCCAGACTGACTGTGTGTGGAGATACCTTGCCTAGATAGATGTTCTTGGTGTTCAGGACAGTTTGTTTACAGGTGTTACTTTCAATGATTCCCTTGGATCCTTTCCTTTCCAACTACTTAGTTGCTCTTAATTATGGATCCATTGTAATACAGAGCCATGGTTAACTTCTAGGCTTGATAGATGTCAATGATGGAAGAAGAGGAAATGTGTCCAGGTGGAGTATAGTTCTGAGATGATGATCTTGAAGGGAAAGGAAAAGGAGAATGAATAAAAATAAAGGTTGTAGAAGTCTTTTCACCTTGTGCATTTAACATCTAGTTCCTCCCCATTGCACTTCCCTTGATATACCTTTATGGCAAAACCAAAGCTGTATTCTGGTCTCACCAGATTTTCTGTCAAACTATATTGGATTTTAAGAGCAAGGTTGTAGTCATGGAGTTGTATAGTGTACAAGTGGAAGAGCACTGATACAGGACGATAGACAACCTACAGCAATGTGAGGTGATAATTTCTGAATTTGGGGTGTATTTACAGTGTTACAGAGGGAGACCCTTGAGAAATAGGATATATTGGGTAAAGAAAAATGTTCTGTGAGCATTCATAACCTACCAGAAGGTTGCAGTAAGATGCATTTCGTTAGGGTAGAATAGTACAACAGCACCAGCTTCAGAGGCATGCTAAATATAGGTGAGATGTCCCTTCATGGCTTTGGAGTGGGTAGTATACTGCTTTTCACTTTTGACAGGAAGAGTAATATTTTTTGTAACAAGTTTTTCTTTTTTCCTAAATGCTACATATGGGGAAGATACAGCTATAGATTATGTGTATAAAAAGAACTAACATGTTACAAATTGATCTGTTTAGCCAAATTATTAGGCTTAACTGAAATGTTAATAGGTTCTTACGGAGTTTTATGTATTTTAGACCTGCAAACAAATTGGAATGTATGAGTTCAGCACACTTTGGACTGTTCTGCTTCACAGAATATTCTTCATTGCATTTTAACTTATGGTGGTGGTTTTGGCCCTAGCTAGAGGCCAGATACCCATCAAGCCGCTTGCTCACTCCCCCCTTCAGCTGAAAAGGGGAGAAAATATATATATATTGGGAGGGATCACTCTCCAGTTAGTGCAATGGGCAAAACAGATGCAGCACAGAATAAATGTAAGTGATTTATTACTACTACAACTAATGCACCCAGTGAACTGGAATGAGATAAGAAGTGGCCAGGCCTTAAAGCACTTTCCCCCGACCCCTCCCTTAGCAAACTTAAAACTCATCATGATTTTACTCCCTTCTTCCCCCCCCAACATGGCATGGGGAGGGGCAGGGAATGGGCAGTGGGGTTCCGGTGATTCCCAACAAGCTGCTTTTCTTCCCCAGATATTATCACTTCTACNGGGGGGGGGCATTCCACATACACACACCCTTCCCCTGCGGCACCGTGGGGTCCCACCCATGTGAGAGTCGTGTCCACGAACTTCTGCAGCGTGAGTCCTCTCTATCGGGGTGTCATCTCCTCACCACAGGCCTCTCAGCAGGACTCCCCTCCATAGGGTGCTGACATCTGGGTCCAGCCCCCCTGCCTGGTCCCCCGCAAAGTCACAAGTCCCCTGGCAAACCTGCTGAGGCGTGGATCAATCTTCACAGGGCATAGGTGTCTCTGCTCCCTGTCCTCATCTATGGGCTTCAGGGGGACACCCGTTTCACCATGGACTCCACCACGAGCTGCAGGGGAAACTCTCTTTTCACATTCTTCATCCCCCCCTCCTGCAGGCCTGGCCTTGGAGTCCGTGCAGCTTGTTACATCTTCTCATTCCCGCTCTGGTGGCAAAGTGCGCCTGCCAGCAGTTTTTTTTCCTCCTATATGTGATTCACAGAGGCACTATGACTAGCTCTGATTGGCTCAGACTCCAATTTGGCCTTGAACTGACCAATGTTTTCAAAATATGGGGCTTGGAGAAAGCTGTAACTGTGGCTTACAAAAGCCCCCGAAGCAGCACAGCTACACAAAACTGTAACACTTGTTTTCAGCATGTGTGGGAAAAGGTATCTTCATTATCACAATGGTTTCTGTTTCATCTGTGTCATGAGATATTGGAATTGCTACTTGAGTAGCTGGGTTATGCCTTTCCTCTTGATTGCAGTCAAGTGTGATTAGCTAACTCTTAGAGAAGAGGGGTTCAAGTGAGGAGAGCTGTAGTCCAGAGCAAGTATGTTAGGCAGTGGTTCTTTTGCAACGATGGAATGATAGAAGTTCATAGCTATGACTTTTTTAATAAGTCATTGTTTTACGTGGCAATCAATACCAGGGAATGACAACTCCTGTTTCATGCCAAGGGGTTTTCCATTGGAGTAGAACCAACACTTAACAAGTATTTTTGCCAGAAGGAATTTGAGATCTTAATATTCTGGTAAAAATGCTGAGGTATTGAGTTAGGGTTTTTCCCTGTAATGTTTCATTTCCTGGTAGTGACCTTAGAACCTCTACAGGGTAAGCACTGGAGAACTGATTAAGGCTCAGTTTACTTGATGCTTGATATCCCTTATACTTAAGACCATTTCTAGTGGAATGGTAGAGGACTTAATTCCACCCAGACTTTGTTTCATCTTAATATTTCATGAAAGTGAATTTGGTTGGTTTTGTGTTGTGGTTTGGTTTTTTTTTCCGAATTGGCTCAGGAAGACAAGTGATTGCTAATCCTCTTTCATACTGAAAGGCTTAGCATGAGCTTCTGAGACCTCTGCTTTGTAGACTAGCCTTGTTTCTTCACAGTTTCTTGATGGTGTTTTTGTTTTGCTGTAGAAGATCTATTGATATTGTTGAGTCCTGCAGGATTTCAGATGAGGTTTTAGAGGAGCAGATTTTGAATTATTTTTCATGTACCCATCTGTAGTCATCACCTAAAAAAGTACTTGTTACCTGTCTGCTGAAAGGATGTGGTTAGACGGTGTCAAACATGAGACTGGGGATTAACAACTGATTCGGAGTTGGGACTTCAAGGGATGACCTATTCCTCTGCTGATGATATTTAATGTACCGTGCAGGGTTTTCCTTGTGGGATGGGAACAATGTACAATGGTTTGCTCAACTATGTGTGTTTTGTGGTGTTTGGTTGGCAGAAACAACAGAATTGATTTCTTCTTGGATTGAAATGCCACTTTTTAGTGGATTTGCACAGATTGATGGTCCCTTCCAGCCCTAAGTTTTTAACTTTCCATATGAAGTAAAAAGCTAACAAAGTGCTTTGAAGAAATGCTAGTAAGTCATTGTGAAGGTGCCAAGTACAGACTTCCAGACAATATTGGAAGAACATCTGATGTGAGATTAAAAACAAATTGTTAAAAATTAAGCTTGTTTTGGAAGTACCTGTGCCATCCTGGCCAGCACAGCCTTTGTCTTGTGCAATTTCCCTTGGATCATAAACATTGAGCATCTGGACAGCACCACTGTGTATTTGTAGGACTTCTACTTTGATGGAGTCATGATGAGTTGGTTGTCCCTGTCCTCCACACTTTTTCCATGCCAGTGTTTGTTTTATTGTCTCCCTCCCTTGCAGCCTAGGATAATGGCAGTGCTTACTCTGGTGAAGGAGCTATGTGGGCTCCAAATGCGTAGCAGGAGTTTGGGTGCTCACTGAAGGTAACTTCTAACTAGGGTGGCTCGTGCACACCCGGGTCTCCCGCGGCAACGCGCTGATGTTTATTGCAGTAGCACAAACACCAGGGAATCGAGGCTGGTCAGCAGCAATTGCCATGTGGCACAAGCACTTCTGCAGGCTCCAGCCAGTCCTTTGGAGAGTTGTTTATTCTGCCTGCTTTGCCAAGAGAGAAACACACCTTCCGGTCTTATTTCATGCGTGAAGTATTTTACGGAGGGGGAGCACTAATTCTTCATGAAGAAAATAATACACGTAGTGTTAAAACATGGTATCCTTTATGCTTTGCTACAAATAAACATGAACCCCAGTATTTTCTGACTAATGTTCCTGATTTAGAATTGCCTCCACCTATCAGCCTTTGTTCTTTGTTAGTATTACAGAGCCTGGATATCCTAGCATCTGCATCGAGACAGTGTCCCTCTTATGTCCCTGTTACTAAACCTGGTGCACACGTGGTCTCTAAAACGTGTTCCCTTTCTTGGAGACCTCACGAAAGTCTCATCCAGTGATGCAAAGGAACTCTGAATATACATCCATTTGTCAGCCTTGTCATTCTGTTGGATGTGGATGTGTGGGATGTGAAGCCTAATTTGTGTTAGGCCATCGAACCAGATACTTGATATTGGGTGAGCACAGCTGTGGCTTGATCTATGTAGCCAGGAGGGAAAAAAGTCATTGCAAATTTTCTCAGTGATTTTAGACCATTAAGTAAATGCACAAGAATTTTTTCAGACATTGCTGAGCAAGCAAATTTATTTTGAGAACCTTTAACAAAGCTGAGCAGATGAGGTGGTTAGTAGTTCTCATATATAATCATCCTACACACATAATGCTTTGGCATTATTTTTGAAGGAAGGTCCACCTACAAAGAGCCCTGAAACATTAGCTGTTTCATGTAGCTGACAAATGATGATACTATCTTTTATGGAAGTAAACAACTATATTGGAACTTTCAGCCATTGGTAACTGCTGCTTCCTTTTAATTTTAAGTGTCTGGGTTGTTAGGTGAACTGGTGAAACTAACTTGAAAATCACTACCTTACAGGAGCTTTTCTCCTCTTACAATTCAGAAGCAACTGGGACTTTTTATAGTATTTAAAAGTATTTAAAATACTTTCACTGATACCTGTGTGACCAATACAGTATTAAATAAAATACTTTCAGTAAGTAGCAACCATGCTTTTCAGAAATTTATGAACTGATACAACTGTTTGTACCTGATTGGTTTGTTTAAAAACAATGTCCATCTGATATTTCATACTGCTGCAGGATTATTAGGCATAAAGAGTTATATAAAAATACAAAACTACAAGGGGGAAGATTTTTATGTGCAAATTGATGTAGCTGCTATTTTTCATGTTTGTTTGAAAGTTTGTAACCCTCAAGTAGTCCTCTAGCTCAGTATCAGGATTCTGTTCATCTTTGTTGTAGCCTGAGGCTACTGTCCATAGAACGAGAATAACTTCTACTGCTTGAAGCACAATGATAGAATTTGCATGTAAAATCTCTACAAAAATACCGATGTGTAAGTGGTCAGATATTCATTTCTAAAAGTCAATGAAACAGGAGGAGTTTCACTCAGTGCCTGGCATGCCAAGTTCCTACACAGTAAAATTTTACAATCAAGTTATGAAACTGAAAAAATGTATTTTATGCTGATGTGCAGAAATATGTTTATTAAAGCAAATTTCCTGTTTTTGTACTTGTAAAATCTGTAATTCCAGTATGCTTAATTTTTTTTAATGGTTCCAAGACTTTTTCCACAGTGAAAGAGTTCAAAACCCTGTTAAACTAAGCTTTGTATTTTGAGGTCAGAACAAAAGCCATGCCCCCAAAGTAACCTTTTATATTGATTGTATTGTTAGCAGCCAGTGTGTTGGATAACATACTACAGATGTTTAGGACAGGTTTAGGATGGCAAATGGGGGGAAAAAAAACCAAGATGTTTCTAGCCTTAAGAGTACGTATTTCAGGGAATGGAGGTCATGTTTTGTAGAACCCCTTCACAAAAAAAATGAAACACCCTCAGATATCCATATATATAAAAGTGTTTTCACGTCGATACAAGCTATGGTATATATTCTCTTTTTCATCTATTTATTTGAATGGACAATATTCAAGTAACACCCTTTGGCTTTGCTTTTTTCAGGGCAGCAAAATACAGTGTTTGCACATGTACAAGAAATGCCTTTATGTGTATGGAATTTAGCAAGCTACTGTACTTTTAAAAACATACACATTCAATTCCCATTTCTTCAGAGACTGACTTTCACCTTTCTATTCCTTCCCTAGGTATGTTTTAGATCCAAATACAAACTTCATCCAGCTCTGATCTCCCTCGTGGCTATCTAACCCATCTGTTTTAAACTCAGCATGACAGCTTTTAATGTTTCTTTTCACATGCCTTGATCCTTTCCTGGTCATGATGAACAGCATCATTTTGTCTGGCCCTGAAGCTTATTTACATGTACTCTTCACATGAAAGTAAATTGGAATATATGTGCCTCTTCTACTTCTTGTTGTGTGAGAACACTCCTAAAAATGTTGATTGGATGTGAGTTATGAGTAACTTTGGTTATATTCAGAAGAGGGGAGAAAAAAGCTTTAGCCAAACCAGCTTACAGCCAAAAAAACCAGAGATGGAATTGCAATGCCCTTTGTATGGCTGTCTCCATTATCTTACGATAAAATCCATCGTGGTGTTGTTGACTGAGTATGGTTGTGAATATAGGTAATATCAGCCAACCTTTCCCATAAGATCACAGAATGGGAGGGGTTGGAAGGGCCCTCTGGAGATCAGCCAGTCCAACCCCCCTGCCAAAGCAGGATCACCTAGAGCAGCCTGCACAGGTCAGTGTCCAGGTAGGTTTGGAGTATCTCCAGAGGAGACTCTGCAGCCTCTCTGGGCAGCCTGTGCCAGTGATCCTAATTACATTGAGAACTTTGCTAAGCTTGTTTTCAGTGACCTAAAATTGTTGTTTGTAGTCCATCTCAAATATTTTTATTTTTCAACTGTAGTTAAAGCAACATAGCTATTTCTTCTTAATGTTTATAAATATTTCAAGTGTGGGACACGGGGAAATGGCCAACCTCTGCTCAGTGGTCTGTGGAGACAGGACAAGGGGCAATGGCTGCAAGTTGGAGCACAGAAGTTCTGCACCAATATGCAGAAGAACTTTTACATAGTGAGGATGACAGAGCCCTGGCACAGGTTGCCCAGGGGGTGGTGGAGTCTCCTTCTCTGGAGATATTCAAAAGCCGTCTGGATGCCTCCCTGTGTGACCAGTCCTAGGGGACCTGCTTTGGCTGGGGGGGTTGGACCCGATGATCTCTGGAGGTCCCTTCCAACCCCTAATGTTCTGTGATTTCTGTGACTCTTGTTGACTGTAAGGTGTTTGATAGGTGCTTAGCTGCTACTTTATTTTTAAACCGCAGCTAACTTCTTAAAAACTTCTTATTGGAAAACTCAAGTGTTTCCATTCATGGACTTGGGATGTAACAGGAAAGTGGAGGGAAAGAAGGAGCACTTCCAGATAGATGATGAGTGAAAGGGGAGGGTTGGATGTGTCGAAAAGAGAAGGCAGACAAGTCGACAATAGCAGGTGGGGGCAGAGCAGGGGTAGCTAGGAATAGCAAGGGCCCAAGTCAAAAAGACATGAGAGAATCTGGTATTGAGCCTCAAGAGGCTCCTGTCTCACCATTGATTTCTTGCCAGTAATCATCCATGAAACAAGCTGCAAAGCATGTTTCTCATTGCCCTCCAGCACTGGTCCATGGGGAGGATGAGTAACAAGGGACAGAGGAATTCAGTGGAAGAGCAAAGATTCATGCCTGTGTATGTGTGCATCTGCTATTTTAAGGGCATGTTACAAACCTCAAGATAACACTAAAGGAAAAAAAAAAAGGCTGGTTGTGTCACCTGGTCCAAGTCCATTAGCATGTGTATATTATTTAAATGTGCAGTCATATGCTGTTGTTTCTAAGGTGGACTTGTGTAATTTGAAGGCAATGCAGATAAGCAGACCCTAAAAATGATCCAAGGCTGTGAAGAATGCTAGTGTGCATTGAACAAAAACCACGACCAAAAAAACCCCAACCCAAAACCAATGAAATCGCACCCAAACCACCCCTCTGGATCTGTGATTAAAGCTGGTGATGCAGATTTGCCTCTGCTGCTGAGTTCCTATGCAGAGGAGGTTGGACCTGATGATCTCTGGAGGCCCCTTCCAACCCCTACGATTCTGTGAAATGTTCATGAAGGGGACTGCTGGCATGTTTTCATTTTCTGGGTGCACCAACTTGCCCATGCTGCCTTCTGTGGGAACGGTGAACATACCAAGCTACTGACTTTAATAAATAAGTAAATGTTTAAGCATGGAAACCNGCTGGTGATGCAGATTTGCCTCTGCTGCTGAGTTCCTATGCAGAGGAGGTTGGACCTGATGATCTCTGGAGGCCCCTTCCAACCCCTACGATTCTGTGAAATGTTCATGAAGGGGACTGCTGGCATGTTTTCATTTTCTGGGTGCACCAACTTGCCCATGCTGCCTTCTGTGGGAACGGTGAACATACCAAGCTACTGACTTTAATAAATAAGTAAATGTTTAAGCATGGAAACCTACCCAGTGTGCTTATTTTTTTTTGGGGGGGGG
>VZTU01003026.1:134270-218152 GCA_013400835.1 Zapornia atra | reverse complement strand
GTGTCTGATGTATTACAGTGTTCAAAGCGTTTCAGTATGCTTATATTGTATTCACACATATGCAATGTATTTGAAACATTCCTACCAAGGAGATTGTGGTAAAAACTGTAATGTGCAGCTTGCTGGGTTTCATTGTAAAGTAATATAATCTCCACATGTGCGAAGGCCGATGCAATATTTTATTTTTTGCTTACCCCAGGGAATGTGATATTAAATTTATCAGCTGAAGTATGTGAATGAGAACTCATAAATATTTTCTTGAGGTGCATCAGTGGTGTGCACGGGGAGGGAGAAGACATGCAGCACTGGGTGAAGAGGAAGTAGTTCATACTTTCCACCCCCCTCTGTCACATAACAGCTATGCCTTGGCCTTCAGATGGGGGGCTGGAAAATTTTCTAAGTGACTGAAAACAAATTTTAAATTGGGAAGAATTTGTTAGCTGCTGATTTTTATTGATAATTATTAAATCTATAGTATATGGAATTCAGATGTTGTTCACATCAGATATAGAGCTCTGGACATCTTGTGGGGAGAGGAAAGGGTTCCCCAAAAGAGAGGTACCATTCTGAAGACATTTCAGGTGCACAGGAGGGTCCGTTGGCCTGTCTGTTTTATGCAGTGTGACTGTAGGCACCACTGCTGGGCACAGGATTGCCAAACCCAGGAGAAGTCTGCACACTCTGATAAAGTAGTTATCGATTTTCCAGAGCTTAAGCAAGTATCTCTGCGTGGCATTATCTTGTGCTATTGTGTAACCTAGTCTCTTGTCTGGAGTTAATTTGGACATCCCTAGAACAGCTTTGTGGTGCTTTAGAATAATCCAAGCCATGCTGAGTTAGCAGTTATTTGTCATCATTGGCTCGGTGTTCAGCTGCAACCCAAATTACCCGCATCAGGAAGGGTACTGAGAACATGCCTGATATTTTACCACTCTAGAAAATCTTCTTGCCTTCACATCTTGAGTACTGCATACAATTGGTCTCCACATCTCAAGAAGAGTGTAGTTTTTTCTTGAAACCAAAAAAAAAAAAAGAAAAAAAAAAAAAAAAATTATTGAAAAGGACATCAAAGACTATTAAGGGGAAGTGAATAGCAGGCTTATGGTCTCACTTCAGTTTGGGGAGAAGGCTTAGCAGGAATGAAGCTGATTTACAAAACTGAGAAGGCAGTGCAGAAGGTGAGTGCTAAACACCAAATCCTACAACAGTAGAACAGGGAACATGCATTCAAACTGATAGCACATGATTTAAACCAGCTTTTTAAAAGTGTCTTTCTTCAAAGCATGTGATAAACTTCTGCAGCTTGCTGTTGCAAGAGAGCGTGGAGTCAGACCACTTCAAGAGGTACAAAATGGATTAGACAAATTAATGGATAGAAGGTGCACACTAGATAGTATTGGTAATAGGCAGCGATGTTCCCTCTGACTGGAAATCTAATAGCAGAGTGCAGGAGAAGTGTGAGGACTGTACCTCAGATAGTGGCTCATTTCACATGCTTTCCCTAAGCAACTTCTGCAACAGCCACTATGGGAGACAGAAAACTGGGTGATGGACTCATTGTGCGGCATCTCTGAGAAGAAAAGATGAGATGGGCAGGCTCTCAAGACTGCTAAAAGAGCCAAAAGGGATACCTAAACCCACTGTTTTCATGGTCACAGCCATGAAAAGGTAAAGAAAAGGAATCATTAGCACTTACAGAGAAAGCAAGTGAAGAGGAGGTGGCTACTTCAGTCCTGTGGAAGTCAAGACACTGGACTTCTCCAGGAATCTGCTTGATGAGCAGGTGGCTCAAAGCTAAAGGCTAGCAGAGTCTGAGGGTGCCTCAGGGTGGTAGATCATAGCAACAAAGAAAGCAATAAGCCTTATTACTGTCACTTAATTTGAGAATATTAGAACTGCGGACAGAGCTAGTCTGGTCAGCTTTACTCGCAGGCAATTGCATTAAAAAGTTCTCAGGCTTGGGAATTACACTGCTGTGATGCACTTCACTTGGAACTACTGACCAAGCTGGCTCAGAAACGGATGTCTGTCCAGGGCTGAACTTGGCACACAAGCGAGTATCTGGCCTTTGTGTACCAGGATGGGCTATTTCCAAAACAAGTTGAAAGTTGGGGTGGGTTGGTTTTTTTTTTCCACTCTACAGAGTCTTTAATGACCCAGGCCTGCTCATATTAGACACAAGCCCTTCTTGCTCCATGATATTTCATCCAGTAGAAAAGGTGGACTGGCACTTTTTTGGTGAGGGAGCTCGTGGCACTTCAGAAGGCATTTCTCCCTTTGATCTAAAATAGCCTGTGTGCACCAGCTTCTCTGGCACACTGCAAAGTTCACCAGTTCTCCTAAGTTTTTCTGAGAGGAACAGAATCATGAAGGTGGTGAAAGGGTGAGGAGGGGCAAGGATTTATTTGTTTTTTCTTTCTCTTAGCTGTTGTTGGCTCAAGATCTGAGGAGTGAAGCTAAATTTGTAATTTGTAAGGACTGTATTTTAAAATATTTGCCAGTTGCTCCAGATAATAAAATAGGGATTTTTGTGAAGAGAAGAAATGAAAATAAATAAACATGGATCCTTTTAACTTAATTTACGATCTGCAAATATGGTTCCTCCTCAACCTGCACGATTAATTCTCTTAAGTCAAGAGTGACCATTTTGATTACATATCAATAAAAAGCCATGAAACCTTTTTTTTTTTTCTTTCATGAGAGAGAAGAAATCCAACAATATCAGATGACTGCAGTGTAGATTGTTTTGCCATTTGTACCCGGATTTCAACCATATTACAGCCCATATATAATTTCAGTACCCCACCTTTAACATCACTGTCAGATTTAGTACAGACGGCTTAATGGAAATTACCCTTACTCATACCAACTTGGAGTTGGAAAGCTTTTTGCGTATGGGCATGTTCCAACAGGTGCTGCTCACGATGTAGCTTTGGTTGTAGCTGTGGATGTATCAAGAGGGATTAGAAAAAAACCTTTTTAAAATGTTGCTTGTGATTAACATTTTCGAAGCCCGGTTTTCTTCTTTCAGAAACACCTCGTGGCTTAAGTGGTCTCAGTTCAACCTTATTATCCCAGCCTCAGAAATGTGTTTTCTCTAACCTAAGAGTGTGATAGGCTGAAAGAGAGGGTGCTCATCTTTGAACATTTGGCAGTGCTTCCACTGGAGCTGCTGTTCTGGGGTAGTGGTGGAGGTTCATGAAGTGAGGTGTTCTTTTGAGTCTATCATGTCTCAGCTACTTTACAATCCCTGGAGGGTCCCGGGCAGAGTTTCTACGAGCTGTGCCTTGGTGTTCACCAGATAGTGCATGTGCTACAGATGTTTCAGGCTGATCACCTGAAGTTTGTGATAGCTACAACACGTGCTATGTTTTGGATGATCTCAGTAGTACATCTAGTATCTTATTTCTGAGGCATTTTTGCGGCATGAAGCAATAAATTCAATTCTGCCATCATTAGGCAGGTGTTTATATGTACTGCAAGACTTTAATCTCTCTCCAGGGAACAAAATACTTTAGGGGCCCATTCTACAACTTGGCGTTTGCTTTGCATCGCTGGCATGTTTCTGTTTCTCTCTATGCCAGGAGAGCAAGCATGGTTTTATGGTTAGGACATGGGTCTTGGATTGTTTTCCAGCTTTACCAGTGATGACTATGAAACCCAGAGCAAATCTGTTCCTCTCTTCACCAGTTACAAAGAGTGAAGCTAACGTGGCTTTTTATTTCTGCTGTGTGTTCCAGCTACGTAGCTGGGAAGCTCTTTAGGACGTAGACTGTATCACGTTAGATGTACGTGTCGTGGTTCCTAGTCTTTGTACTCAAAGTCATAGTCTGCTGGTAATAATGGAACAAAAGTTTAGACTATAGAATATTTGGTAAAGACTCCCCCACAATACAAATGACTTCCTAGTAACCTGTACTTTGGTAGTCATAGGATGTGCCAATGAGAGATTCACAGTTGTGACATGACTGCTGTGCTGCTTGGGTTTGGGAGAGTGTCAGCATGTACCAACTCTGTTTTGCTAAAACAGGTTTGTGCAGGGGGTGACCTGATTTGTAACTGGATGGTGAATTGATTTTGTTCAGAGCTTCCCAGGTCTGACCCACGTGATCTCTCCTTGGTGTCTGCAGGGAGTCCTGGTGGTCCCTCGCATTTCTTTGAGGATCTGGCTGTTCCTGGCTGCAGCGGTTCCCAGGTCTGAAGGCGGTTTGCAGCATCTGAGTGGCCTGGAAAACTTGGAGGCCACTCACTGGTAGCTGTTGAGCAGTTGTTAGTGAAACTGTGCTAGACCTTGGTGACAATTACTTGCGTAGCCATGAGAAAATTCACAAAACAAAAAACAGGGTGGAAGGAAATGCCTTGAAGGTGCTTTAAGTAGAGAGCTTAGAAGCTCACTAGCCCTTATACTCAGAAAATAACCTCAGAGAAGAAAATGATAGTGTTGTTAAGTTTTGGAGCCTGGAAGAAAACTTATGAAGAAATTCAACATTTTCTCAGAAGATAATTTTGATATGCTACATAGACTTGAAACAGCCCAGCCATAAAGACAATGTTAAAACAATTATCTCAAGGAATTGTGGTCAACTGCAAAAAATGAATACACGTTTCCAAGTAAACTTCCCATACTTACAAGATAGTATGGTAGGATAACATTAAGGCAAACAGAAAGATTATGAGAAGCCCAAACAAATCCTCACAGCTTTAAACATGAGCTAATTTGTTGTCTGCATAAAATAGAGATGGCAGCTACCATTTGCATCAAGCAGTTAATGTTTTCTCTTAATCATAGCAGTATGTAAAACACAAGCAATCTTTAGATTGAGATAGTATTCTTTTGTTTTACTCTTGAAAACATTTACAAATTCATCATATTACAAAATGTATCATAGTCTAATACTTTAGAATCTATGCTGATACAAAGGAGAAATTTTGATGTTGTTATTTTGTCACTTTTAATTTGTTTATTTAAGGAAAAATACCATAATCTGAACTTCTATTTCCTGGGCAGTCCAGGAAATTAAAAGTGTTGCCTTTCCTGACTCCCCCACTGCTTGTGTGCACACAAATATGGGTGCACATGTGCGTACATGTGTTGCCCTCCCTGAAGGAGGTAATGTACTTGTAGATATTAATGTTATTGCTACCTGTTTCTTTCACGACTTTAACAATAATGTTGTCAAAGTTTCACACTCATTTGTGATTAAAAATCTGAAGCACATAAGAATTTCATAAGGTGAAATACTTTAATTTGGCACATTATGACTCTGGCAAATGAATGTCCATTTTTTTAGCTGTTAGGAAGTTTCTGTAATAGAGATTTTTAGTAAGTCATCTTCTCAACCAATCCATCCCTTTCAGTCTCTCTATGTAGGCAGTGTGTTCCCCCCCACTATGCTGAAGGTGCTGGACCTGTGCAGCCATGAATGCTAAAGTCTTGGGGCAAGAAGAAGAGTAGGCAAGAGAGATCCTGGTCTGTAGTTCAGTGGATACAATCCTGAACTAGGAATGGGGAGAGAGAAGTCTGATTCTTGAAGTCCAAGTAATTTCTTGTCTGTCTCTCTACAGAAAAATGCCAGAACCGCCCATGGGACAAAATGCTGGCAAGGCTACTGACTTCTTTCTGGTAAGTGCCCTGATCTCTCCCTTGTTGTGTGTTTATGGTTTCAAGGCTTCTTTGTCAAACCTATGTATCTAGAAGGTACAGTTACCACCCCTGACTCTCCTAATTGGCAATGGAAAACAAAAGCGGGGGGTCACTGAATCTCATCTTAAAGTATGTGTTTAAAATGGTGAGTGAAATGAAGCACCCACCCCTCAGGAACTGCAAAGGGAGCCACTGAGGACTGGCCCAGGTGGCTACATACCTATGCTGTGTGGACCCTCATGGTGCTGTGAACAAAGCTGCCCCAGGCCTGGTCTGGGTCATAGCCCCCTGTTTAAGTAGCTCTGGCTTAAAAATAAGTCCTGGAGAAAACCTGAGTTGAAAGACCTTTTGTTTTCTTTTTCCATGTTTCTTTCTGCTGCAGTCTTAGTAGCAGCCATTAATATTTGTCAGTTCTCAAATTTTTATAAGAATGGAGAGAATCTCCCTCCTTTAAAAAGTAAAAAAAAAAAAAAATACAGGAATTCCCACTGAGAAGGAAGTGTGTTGTGCTTTGTTAGTGAGCTGTATGTGGGGGAGTGCCTTGGAAGAGGATCGAAGGTGGGGTCAGTGCTTAAAAATAGTGTGCACACAGTACCAAATGGCTGCTTTACCCTGACCACAACCACCTAAAAACTGTTCAAAGCTGCAGTTTTGCTCTCAGCGTGCGAGCTGGATATACCCCAAAGCTCAAATTGCAATCCACGAGGCGGCAAAACCACACGGTTGGTCAATAAGGTATGCTGAAGCTCAGTTAAAAAATCCCAGCTAGTGCAAGCACGTTGTAACTGCCCCTACTTTTAAAGGAAGAACTAACATGTAGATGTACACCACAGCTGGGCCCTTCGTCCTCACTGCTTCAGTCGAAGGTGACAGGGAAACTCTTAAATCAGGTTTGGAGATAAATTATTTGTAGAAATAAAATTATTTGGAATGAAAACATCTAATGCAGTAGAAAATCCTTGCCACCTCTTCCACAGCATGTTTATTCAGGACTGTATGTTTTAAAAAGTAATGGCTGGGGTGTTTGTTCCCCTCTGAAAAACTGAAAGACACAGAGGACCCTCAGTGTCTCTCACCTTTGCAATAAGGAACTGGAACTGTGTGCTCCCCTTTTGTACAAACCAGCAGCTAGGACTTGGAGTTGTATCTAGCAATTCTAGTTGCCGTAGCAATGCACAGTATGGGCAAAGCCACAGATCTGTCTAACTCTAGGAAGAATGGACAGTTTTGCTTTCACTAAATATAGGAAATGAAGTGACCCTACAAAATGCAGAACAACAGATAAGGTCTAAACTCCTTTCACTCTAGATTCAGCTCTGATCCGAACAGTGGGCCATGAGGAGGAAAGAGCTAAAGAGGATTTTCTGCCTGGATAAATCTCTTTCAAGTGACACCACCTTGTAGTTGCTCTTGGCAATGCCAGCTGCAAAGCACCTAACAGTTCTGGTAGAGGTACCCATGGCACAGATACGAACTCCTGTCTTAATTTTATGCTTCCTGTCAATTATTTAATTCATCAATCCCGAGGTAAACAAATTCTTAGTAGCTGTATTACAGTAGTGTTGCTGTCAATAAAGCTTAGAACACTCCTGATTCAGCTGTGGCCGAGATGCTTAGGCTCCCTCATTCTAGGGCAAACCTAAAGCTTTAAAATTAAATAGCAGAACAGTTCTCTGTGGCCTTTTCTCTTGCCTGCCTGTAGTACCAAAACTATCTCATGTCCCTGGATTTTGGCAGAGCAGAGTGTGGGTTCTGTACCACTTTTCATGTCATCACGAGCAGGTAACTAGTTACTCAGAGTCCTTGTGTGCATAGGAACAGTCCTCGAATGCAAGTGGGTGAAATTAACTGCAGGGCTGTGCTTCCCCTTAGAGCAGGAAATCACTCGGCTGACAGTATTATACAACATTACATAGTTATTAAGTGCTTTTTCCACTAATTTTTCAGTACTGGGCAGAAAACATTATCATAACCGATATACACTAATTTTCTCTTGTTTATGTGTGTATATACTGTAACTTCCATTAAAATGCCATTACATTTACAAAAGGGATTCTGTAAAAACGACCTGGTGGTCTTCCAAATCTATTCTTTCAATGGCTCCAGATCAAATTTGCCTACTTTAAACAAGATTTTAAAAAATTGTCAATGCTGCACATCCCACCTGGAATCAAGTCGTATTCTTTCTGTAGTGTATTTGTAATGAGGATGATTTAATTATGTAGCTGAGAATGATATTAACAATGTGCAAGACAGTCTGTCCCCCCAAGCCTTTCTCCCTCTCCATCTCATCCTCCTGGGAGTCATCCTAGTTCAGGGTGTTAATGGAGGAAAAATCTGTATTGCTGAGTTGAGTGAGGAGGTATGTCTGGATGAGAAAGACAGTGTTAGGTGGGAAAGTGCCATACTGTAGGCTTTCTGACCAGCGTGATATTTTAAGGCTAATGAGAATTTAGTATGCATGTTGAGTGAAAGGATTTAGGCATGTTAAATCATTGAGAAACTAGATTAATTCGTGGCTGTCTTCTGTTTCCTTCTACCTTAACTCCGGAGAACTTCTGTGAGAACAACCTGCGGCCCTAAATCCCATCCCAGACTTTGGTGTGTTACTGTTGGACATTGCCCAGGGTCCACGAGAAGGCTGCTTCACCACACGTCATGGCTGTATTGCTTCAACCCCCTCTCACCCCCCCATCAATGACAAAATCATTTGCTGGCCATTGTGCAGCTTCCCCAGAAGTAATAGGTCTGTCTGCATTCAAACATTTTGCATATACAGGTCTGTCAGCTAAGAGCATGGGAAAAGAAAAGAAACATACTGCTAATTAAATAGACAGTTCTGGTAAATGTTCTTGTGCCAGCAAAAAGCTCAATTGAGAAGTATAACTTATGTCATCTGGGTAGCTGGTATAAACACTGCTATCAACAATCTCTCATCAGCATACAACACATCTCCACTCAGTTTGTTGTGAAAGCTGTGTCTGCAGCTGTACCCCAGTATCTCCTAACAGTTAAAGTGGTTGCTTGGCCTTTAGAGAAGATGCTTTGCAAATGTCTCTGCCTGGAAGCTTCTCATCGCTCTGGACCTCTTGGAGCGGGTCCAGAGGAGGGCCACGAGGATGTTCAAAGGTCTGGAGCACCTCTCCTATGAAAACAGGCTGAGAGCTGGGCTTGTGCAGCCCAGAGAAGAGAAGGCTCAAGGGAGACCTTAGAATGGCCTTTCAGTACCTGAAGGGGGGCTACAGAAGAGCTGGGGAGGGACTGTTTGTAAGGGCAAGTAGTGACAGAATGAGGGGCAGTGGTTTTAAACTAGAAACAGGTAGGTTTAGATTAGACATTAGGAAGAAGTTCTTCACTATGAGGGTGGTGAGACACTGGGACAGGTTGTCGAGGGAGGTGGTGGAGGCCCCGTCCCTGGAGATATTCAAGGTCAGACTTGATGAAGCTCTGAGCAACCTGATCTAGTTAAAGGTGTCCCTGCTTACTGCAGGGGGGTTAGAGTAGATGACCTCTAAAGGCCCTTTCCAACCTAATGCATTCTGTGATCACCTGCAGAGCCTCCAGATGATGATCCGGAGCATGCAGGCTCCAGCAGAAGAGCTTCCACTGTTTCTTTGGGAAGTCTTTACCTCTAGTTTCTTCTCCTAATTTTGCTGACTGGAGATGGTGGGAGTATCTCCATGATCCCCCAGTATACAAGAAGGCCTCCGGCTGAACAGAGCAAACGTCAGCGAGCAGTGCTGTGTCACCTGAGGCTGGTGTGTGGGCATTGGATGAGCAGCAGCTCTGTAAAGCCACCAGTGAGCAGGGGAAGAAGTGTAGCTGCACTCTGTGCCGTGTGCCTGATGCCTGTGGGCTGCCATGACCCATCCTGGTGATTTTCCTGCCTGCTGAATGTTTACTCAGTGCAGAAAGTTGATGAAATACAGGGTGTGCTACAGATAATCACCTTCCCACGGAGCATGCCGGGCAGGGCCAAATGGCAGGACATCAGCCTCGGTGCCCCCTGTCTTCTGTCAGGCAGCGGTGGCCATTCCCAGCGGTTTGCCTAAGTAGAAAAATTCCAATCAGAAATATTTCCCTCCTGTCCAGTCTAGACCATCTGGCCGTTGCTGAAGTCATTAGTGGGGTTATTTCACCGTGAGCTAAATGGCAATTAGCGGAGCGAGGCCACGCTAGGAACAGGATGCATGGCCGAAATTTTTAAGTCCCGTAGCGATACAAACAACCTGGGACTTGAGTGGAGCAGACTGAAAGCTCCTGTTCACACGGGTTTTATATCCTGCAGACAAAAGGGAAACGTGTCTTAATGTAAACTTCATTTTGAGGGAAGTACACACATGGGTTGGCTGATCTATTGATCACAATAAAATTAAAGGAAAATATATATTTTTGAACAAGCCTTAGCAGTGCCACTGCTACCACTGCTAGTATCTGGGAAAAAAAAGAGTAAAACCACATTTTTCACTGTTTATCTGCTTTTGTGTGTATCTGTTTTACCCGGTTTAGACTATGAAATTACTAGACTTGTCTGGTTCACTTTCCTTTATGGGCAATGCAATGTTCTGGTTTTCATATCCCATAAAAGTAGCAGTGCCACAAAATTACAAGGGAAATGCTTCAGTCCCTCAGTATAGATATAATTAAATCCATCTAAAGTGTTTTCATTGCCAGAGATGAGAAATCTTAAATAAAATAAACAAGCCACTCGGGTAATAACATAAAGATAATTTTTAACACCATGTTATCAGACTGTTGATGAGAATTTTCAATTACATATTTAAATTTAAACCTTTTCTTTAATAAAACACACTGTCATTGTCATACGGTATAATGTCTAGAACCAGCTATACCTAACAGAACTGTAATCCTGTTGAGCTGCTGTAATGGTATGAACCACAAAAGCAAAACACAAGTGGTTTATCAATGTCAACAAACTCCCAGCTGGAATTACGGTCTGATATGCACTGTTTAGTTGTATGCTATTCATTGTAACATATGACAAAAATTTTTGCTTCTATTAAAAATGCACAGATGAGAATATGTGTTGTTGAAGGGGACTTGTTTAAAGAGCAGAAGGCATCTGTCGCTGCAAAGCAGTCTCTTTCAGTGTAATACCTCTTCAGGCATATTTGCGGGGTGATGGGGAATTGGATTCAAGCTCTGAAAGAAAGACAGTGCTTCAGGCTCAGTAGAATATTTCTGATTTTGCCTCCTCAGCTGAAATTTTCCTGTGTTTTCTGCCTTTGGGGAAATCTGGCCACCTTCAGAGAAAGCGTGAGCTGGAGCACGGCACTGATAATCTTTGGGAAATAAGCCACAAGGCACTGGTCAGGGAAGTCCTTTGGGACCCATCGGGACTTTGTAGCAGAGTGGGGGCACTTCCAGAATGTTTTAAGAATAATTATTTTGGGAAATTTCTAAACAGGGCAAACATCACAAATTCCAAAGTTTATGTGCTATCTGTACAGTCATGTTTATCGTTGTATTAGAAAAGCCCCATTGTAAAAAATAAATACATTTCCCAGCTTAAAATAAAATTGTGACTAGAGAGTAGCACTGTTAGAGAAACATGGAGCTAACCTGTGCCGGGTAAAAGTGTTTTCTGCTTTGAAACTGGCTTGGAAACCCCTAAAGTATTTCAAGGGGTCTTCAGTGCTTCAGCTGCCATGAGGTTCACCCGTCTGTAGTTGAAATATGCAGACTTTCCAGTATTTACAGGCATAATAGCTGCACAGGCAGAATGGAGGGGTAAAAACAGAAGAGGTTGAAGTGATTTGCCATCTCTCAGGATCTCCAGGAGAGATGTTAGCTCTGTGGGTGACCAACCCCCAGGAGAGACGTCAGCTCTGGGAATGACCAGAAAAGTTCAGCAGCTTGCTCCAGGGAAACAATTAAATGGGCTCTACAGTGAGAAGAGTATGATGTTGTGGGTTTAGTTTCCCATTGCGATATCAGAAATGGGGTGATAGTATTGTGGGATGGTGCTTTTTGTAGCTCTCATAATTTAATTCCTCATTCTTGAGAACAGAAAGGATTATGCCTGCATGGAGCTGGCTTCTCCAAGCATGCTTTGGAAAACGCTCCTTTAAATCCACACTGCAGGGAGGAGATGCTCGGTGTGGATTTCTGTGGTATGTGTCGCAAGTCTTGGTGTCAAAATCGTGTGACTGGGGACATAGATTCTGTCCCCACAGCCTGTGTGATAGATGCACCTCTACAGTTCTCCACTAAGTGTGACCACCTCGGCGGCAAGGGTAGCTTCTTTGAATTGCTGACCCAGCATCAGCCTCTTCATCTGCTTTTCTTCTGACTTGGACCTGCATGGAGCTGTCTTTCAAACTTGCTGGCTTAGTGGAGGCAAGGCAAGGTATGCCTTGGGTTGAATGATGGGTGACAGTAGCTGGGCCGAATCAACTGTATGTGGAGGATGAGCTCCAATTGCTTTGAAATGAACTGCCTGGAAATAGGGTTCCTTTGCAAGACAGCAAGATATTTTAAGGGTAAAGACTAAGAAATTTGCTTGAGCTGGCCAGAAATATTTTCATCAGGTTAATATTGAGTTTTCTTTGTTTTAGTAAAGCAGATTTCACCCCAGTGTCTTTTCAGTCCTAGCCCCCTGCATTCCTACATTCTTTCATAAGTTTTCCTCATGTTCAAATCCAAATTGAAAGCTCTGTTTTCAGAAAAAAAAGAAAAGAGAGAGAGAAAAAAGGGGGAATAAAGGATTTAGGAGAAGAGTTTTCCTGTAAGGTTTATATTTTGGATTTTTCACTGTCATTTGTATTCTATAATTCCATGACATGGCAGTAGAAATATGTTTCAGGATAGTAGAAATAGTGCCATAACATATAATAGTTGCAATATTTCACATTCTGTTTTTAAAACTGAAAGAGCCTGCTTTGTGCTGACTGGAGTATCAAATCCTCTTTTCCATAGCAAATGTCTCCTCTTCATCTTCTAATGAAAGCACTCGATACCTTTCCATAACAGGCACACTTAGAGCTAACAGGAACAAGCTTAAAAGTATAAAACCTCAAATGAAATTTAAAATGAAATTTCAATTAGCAGAAGAACATTATCTCCTTTTCAAGGCAAATGCCAGATAAGCAGAACATTTTAAAGAGAAATGTTTTTATTATAATTCTGGATTCGGTTGAGGGGGAAGAAAAGAGAACTTCAAAAGTTTTCTGCAAATACTACTTTGCTAGCCTTACCAATTTTCACAAAGGGAGTAAAAGCAAGAATAAAGCCAGGCCCCACTCCCTGATCCCTTCCCAAATCCTCTGCTGCTGCTCCTGTCTGCCTGCAGTTGGGTGGTGGGTAATTCTTGAGAGAGCTAGAAGTAGCAGGTGAGAGGGTTAAATAAGCTTCTTAAACAATTTCCATCCTGCCACTGCCCTGTTTTAAAGTCCCTGAATTACTCACCAGCAGAACTGTTTATTTCATTATTAAAATGAGACTGCAGGGCTCTCCCTTCTCCCACCCATGCGTGATGTTCACGGAAGGAGAACTACTCCCACGTGATTACAAGGTCTGCTATTAAGTGTGAACTTCATATTTAATTGTAATTGCTAGCAAAATATAATTTAACAGCAAAGTATGCTGAATTTGTAACAAAGTACCCCTTTTATTTGAGCAGGAATATGGATGCTGCCCAAATGTATCCGCATGGTTCCAATTAAGTGGAGGAATGTTTAATGTAAAACTCAACTTGATGAAAATAACTGAAGTTTCTGACAAACCAATAAATTGGAGTCTAGAAAGCTCTGCATATACAGTACAGTCAGGGAGGGGCAACACCCGCGGGGTCATCAATTTTGGTGCCGTCTTCCTGTTCGTTTATGCTAAAATAATACTATGTAGGTAATTCAATTTCTCCCTAGCTGTAAACATAGAGAGGAATGCTGGATGCGGATCTGGCCGAGGATGGAGGGAGGCCTGGGCTGAATCCTTAGCCCCTGCACAATTTCCAGGCTGAATTTTTCAGAAACTTTAAACCCAGGCTTGCTTTTCTTCTTCTTCTTTTTCTTTCTGGGGTACATCGTATCAACAGTTGTCAAAAGGGTGCACATAGTATTCATCTGAGTTTCAGATCTTCATCTGTTTATCGATGAAGATCTGAACGTAGAGTTCCCTGTAGGAGCTACCAAGGATGCTGGGCATTCTGCAGGGAGACTTAGAGCCAGCGAGGTCAGCTCCTCTCAGTCCCTACTGTTACTGGCCCATCCCATCCCCAGGTTTTGTTTAAGTTCTAGATAATGCTGGAATCAAATTATGATCCTGGATACAGCTATATCAAACTGGCTGTGCTCCACTGGCTGAGTTCAGAGCATGGGCCTCTACCTAATACAAGTTTTGGGTTGTTTTTTCAGTAGAATTGCTGAATTATGAACCTAAAGCCATGGTGGTTAATCAACCGCATATGTTAAAGAGGAAAACTGTGTTGGACTGATTGTTTTAGCAACCTTGATGCTGCATAAAAAACATACAGCCCTTCTTGGGAGTCCTGCCTTCAGGAAGAGGAGAGGTTCAGAACAATAAAAGCAGCACAAATCCCTGGAGAACTGCAGCCAAGGGATGCTGCTGAGTGGGTCCTTGCAATGAGAGCTGCTGTGCATAGTAAACAAAAATCATTGGTGAGTGATTAGAGATGCATCTTCCTCAGGAAGCAGGGAAGATAAACTAGGTGGGTGCAAAATTAAAGCAATAGATTATGAAATTTCTACCTTTTTGTGGCTGCTGACGCCAGTCTGTTCCTCAGTCTTCCCCACAGTCATGCCTGTGGATAGCACAGGCTTAGGATTTCCGAGGTGGTTACATGCCCAAAGGGTTTCACCAGTTACTAGATCAGGGTCTGTAGAAGGGACTACCTTTGGGGTACCCCATCTCAGCCCACTGCACCCAGACAGCATGAGAGGAAAGTGTGCTGGGAAATCACATGTGCTGGTGTGGGCCTCCTTATCCTCTGAACCACTCATCTGTGGTTGTGGTTTACCTAATCCTCTTTTTTCCATTGCAGAATTCATCTTGGACACGCATTTTGCCTCACTCTTGCTCTACTGAAATGGCAAACTCCTCAGCAGTGTTTTCCATACCTACCAGGTTAGTGCCTGATCACAGCCAGGCCATGATGTGCTCCTCTGATGCACATAAAAACCGACCTCATTTAACATAAATAGTGTTGTAATTCTGCTCAGAGTTTGTGTGCAGACTATTTCTTTGAATTCAGGTGTCATCTTTTCTTACTCAGGTCTAATGCTAGAGGCTCTTACCAGTTTCTCCAGCTGATTCCCCTCTCATCCCCACCTCCACAAACAGCTTTGTATGATAAAAGAAAAGCTGGCTAATTAATTTACCCTTTCCTCTCTACCTAGGTGAGATCTGTTTACGCTTGAAATGAAGCGGGCCACGTTTCTCTTCCCCTCCCAAGGCCAATGTAAGAACAGAATTTAAAACAAGACTTTGTAAGTACCCGTGTTTTCTAGAAATATTTAGCTGCTTAGTCCTGTGACCAAAGCAAATTGTTCACTTGAGCAGAACATGATGGGCTTTTATTTCCCATTATGGGAAATACAATCCATGCGATCCTGAGAACATCGTTTGGTAGCTGATGTTTGAGGGTCAGTTCAAAGTTATTGTTAGCTGGCTCCTGCTCTTCCCTTCCATTTTCTGGCTGGCCTCTTGTTGCGAGTCTGCTACAATCAGCATTCAAGTGCCCTTTTTAAGGGTAGAAATCTTATTTTTGCCAGTTTTTCTTGTAACTTTACAAATTCAGGTTGCTCTCTCTCAGGTCATTTTGAAAAACAGAAATATGGGCTAAATAATCGGCAGTGACTCAGAGGATCTAATATGTATTTAAAACTATCAGGATATATTGTTCTATTTTCCCAGAAGCTTAATAATGAATAACCATAAACCTGGCATGCTTATATTAATCTCTGTAGGATATTACAGTTTGCACTCAAGACCTGAAGTATTTTCTCAGCAACAGCACCAGTTGGCTTGTACCTTTTCCACTTCTTCTATGCTAGACAGGTCAGTACATAAACCATGTGCTATTTTCTTATTCCATAGAGACAACAGCTAGTAGATAATGCAGAGAGAGAATAGACCACATTTGTATTTTCTACCGTTGAAATACTATCAACAAGTCCTGCTTACATATGATATTTGTACACTTTGGAAGCCACTTTTTGTTGATATGCCAGAACTTTAAATTGGTCTTTACAGAATAATTTGACATTTTTGTATGCTGCCTTTATCTCAGAGCATAAACTTATTCATGTGATTAGGCAAAAAGTAGCTGGATAACCAGAAGCAATTTAAAACTTCAGCATTTAGGCGTGGGCACGTCACTAAAGAAAGTGGAGGGGAATGGTTCATTTTGGGACTTGTTTTTAACTCCCTGTGGGTGTCCTCCATTGTGGATACCTGATTCAGCAGAGCTGGATCCTGCTGGATTCTGCTGGCTGCAGGAGTTAGTTGTCCATTGGTGGTGGGAAGCTGCAAGAGCAGAGGTTACCCCCAGATCATGTTGTTCTTTCCCTGCAACAGTCCCTAATTTAGGGACTTGGGAATTTTTTGCCCTGCCAAAGCTGACAGCGTCATCAGCATCTTTTCCACCCAGTGAAGTAACACTGAGCTGGAAGTAAGTGCATTAGGAGCATTTTCTTGCTTTAGAGGAGCTTCATACCAGCTGCAGCTGCCTCACTTCTCCAGCGGCAGCCATGAGGCTTGTTCTGCAGCTAAGCATGTCTTTTAACATCCTCTTTACTTCCTGATATTGAAGATCAAACACTACTTTTGTGCTTTTCTGGAGGCTTTACCTACCACTTTCATGGCTGTGCAGGCACAAAAGCAAATTCGTCTTGTCTGCGTGGCCACTCCCCAGCACAGCAGCTCTGGTCCTGAAGGTATGTGTGGTATTCATGGTCCTGGCACAGCTGCAGCAGTGCTGAGGACAAATGTTAGCTAAAGTGAATCTAGTGCTTAAAATGTCAGTAGGTTTTGTGCTCTTTTAAGTGATGGACTAATACTCTTTGGCTTGCAGCTGAGATAATGTAAGTTTCCCCACGCTGTTTTGCCAGGCTTGCTCAGCCTTCTGCTGTAGAGGCTTTAAACCAGACTAGACGAAGAACTGAAGAATATCCTCTAAGAAATAATCTTGCCCTGGAATCATGGTGAACAAAACAATCTAATAAAGCTTCCTCGCCTTTAGTTTTTATCATTCTGTTTCCTTCAAAGCAGGTACCTTCCAGCCAGGTGGGGAATTCTCTGATGTGTAGACACATCAGACCTGTGGTCTTGGTTTGCCAGAGGTGAAAATCCAGAGCGAGGATAAACCCACAAAGGACACTTTAACATTGTCATTTATGTGGCCCTTGGCAAAAAATGTTCTGCTGGGCATTTCCATCAGTGAAACAAGCAGGCAGCTTTTTGTTATCATCAGGCTTTCCAAATGTCTGGAATATTGGAGCAGGAGAAACCATATCTTTCTAGAGCTTATTTTTATGGAATGTTTATGAAAAGGGGTCCTTAGGAAATAGCAAGTCACCAGAATGCTTATTAAAATGACCCTAAGGTCAGATTCTGCCACTGTTAATCACAATAGTTGTACCTTATTCAGTGAGCTTTCCCACTGGATTCAGTGGGATTACATAAGGAATTCAGGTACTACCTGATGGGACCAAAGTGGCAGAGAGGCTGGCTCTTAATAAGGGTAGCAGCTGTAATGCAACGTGCCTTTGTTTTTACCTTCTGTTTTAGGTAGGTAAAATACTGCATAAGCAAGTTGTTTTCCTTTGAAGATCACGTCTTCACAAGGATGACATTTTATGTAGCAATTGTTAATATATTCTGTAATTTTTATCAACATTTTAATATATTTGTTGTAATGTGAAGTAAGCTTTGCTGAGAACGTGCTTCTAGATTAGAAGCTCACTGCTTTCTGATTTTAAAAATTACTGCAGTAGGTGAAAGAAAATAATTCTATTCTGAACTCTCCTTGAAATTCAGCAGGTTTCACAAAAGATATTTTCCAGGGTTTGTTTGTATTTCTTTTTATTTTACTTTAAGCCACTTGTGCCAAGTGCCTGATTTAGAAGAGCCGGGCAATACTTCACGATCTTCCTGAAATTATAAATAGCAGACAATGACTTGATTCAGTATTCTGACAGCTGAGTGAAACAAAATGGGACCTCTCTACAGTTCTGAATATAAATGAGAGACTCACCTATGAAGAATTATTTGTGCTTCTGCAAAATGAAGTGATGAGAACTCATTTACACACTTCTATGCACTGGGAGAAAGGGATGAAAGGATTAACTTTTTCTTCTTGCTGGAGAAGAAAACAAGTGTGGCTTAGGTTTCACTCTATTAAACAGGTTCCTGTCAAGCAGAGACACAAACTACTTCTTTGGGTGTTTGTGAGAACATTCTTAGCTTTGGGCGTTAGTTCTGGTTGTTAAACTTGAACTCAAGGGCACTGCAAGAAGGTATTTCCCTCACAGAAGTTTTCGTTTCTCAAAATAATAGTGTTCTTTGGCTTTTTAAAAGCCAGCAAATTTTAAAACACTGAAATACCATGTCATTCTGTGAAACACAGGTTGCAGTGCAGAAGTCTAGCCCTTTCAGAGGATTGCAGAGGCCGGCAGCAAATTTAGGCTCTATACTAGAGTCCCATGCTCATGGATAAGCTCAGCACTCTCTAGTGTCTATAACAGTGAAACTGTTTACATCAAACATGGATTTTTTTTTTAAAGACCTTAGAATGATTTGTCTGAAGAGTTTACAGTGATTTGACTGTAATTAAATATGCACTATGCAAATTTAATCCAGAAGATTCAAATGTCAATATTAAAATTGTAAAATACAGGTTTTAATACTGATTTCCTGTGTCCTGCTGATGTGACTGTAGTTATTGAGATGATTCCTTGGACAATAATGTGACACAAATAATCATGATTATAGAAACGAAAAATTAGAATTTAAAGTAAATTTGAGTTTGAATGATGTCATACAAAAAGGCAGAATTCTTTTGCTTCTTTCCTTGAGCCAAACTGTGCCTTAAAAGTGTGAGTGTAAATGTCAGTGAATCTTGCAAGTTTCATGGATGTAAGGGTGAAAAATCAGGTGGAGTGTTTAGCTAAGAATAATTATTTCTTATTTGTTATTTTTCTAAGTGTAAAATGTTTTCCTCAAATAGAAGGGCAGCCAAAGAAATCTCTTGTTATTTTTGAATGTAGGTTAGTCAATGTGAACTATTAAAAGACAACTTTTACGCTGAAAATATTTGGACAAACAGTATTTCTGAAGAGTTAGTGCAATCAGAGGAGAATGAGATTCATGTCATAAACCTAAAAAGAAAAAAGGAGATAGCTGTTTATGTTTACCAGCTCCAGAGGAGGAAAAAAAATCTGCAGAATCTGTTCTGGGTTTGTGACAGTACAAGATTGTTCTTTATTCTGTATCTATAAATAGCTTTGTCCAATGCAGTACTTAGCAGTCTAAAAGCAGTATGACTTCCCTAGAAGATTTTTTTGTCCACTAATACTTCAGCCTCTGAGAAGTATTTTTTTCTCCAATTTTAGCTCAAATGTTCCCCTTTCTTACCCACTGACACAGTGTTGTGTATTTTTATGTGTAATTTCTCTCTGTTAGAGATAACAGATCTTTTACACTTGCCTCTGAAATAGCCAGTATCTGAGTGACACTCATTTTTCTCTTTATATTCCTCACCTTCGGTAGCGGTACCTGCAGACTTTACCTTCCAGTCTTACCACAGCACCCGGAGCGTGTGGTCACAGGTCACGGTCCCGCGGCCCTAAGCGGGATGCCAACACAAACCAGGGCCCTGTAGCTGCTGTGGAGAGTTTTCAGACTGAGCATAAAATGGGGAGACAGACAGCAAAGTGGGGAATACCAGAAGAGCTGGGGAAATGCTGGCCAGCCCTCAGCGCTTAAAAACTTGGGGCCTAGGAAAGACCCCTCCTTGGCCAGAACTTGAGCAGCGGTTTACCCTCAGCTCTCTGGGGGTGTTCTTCCCTTCAATCAGGTCATCTGAGGGGGGCTTCTGAAAAAGGGCACTAAGGAAGATTGCTTCAAACCAGCAGCAAAATACTTCTCTTGGCATAGGGGTTTAAGCCTCAAGACATTTCCCAGGATGGAGAAATCCCTTGGCTTCCATGTGTGTGTACGTGTATTTAGTCTCTTTTTCCTCAGGCAGACAGTCCCCAAGTTTCTCATTCCATAGTTTGCATTGGCTGGAGGCAAGAGGAGTTTATTGTATTTATTTATGTTATACTTGCAACTATTATATTTCTTATTATTTCAGAATGTCATAAACATTTCAAGTGCTGAGGGCTGAATCAGTGCAAATCACAATAAATCCCACTGTTCAGAAAGTAAATCAATGGGGTCTGTCCCCTCAGCCAAAAAGGCAACGGATCAGAGGAGCCTCCTTCAGGGGGAGTGGAGGAAACCTGTGAGCCCCCCAGGGCTGGGGTGCACAGGCATCCCACTTCAGATACAAATGGATCTGTGGGCTCTAGAAATGTGGTGAAGTGAGTAGCTGGTAAGTATTTAAAAGAAGTAACAGGACAGTATCTGGACTGCAACCTTTATGGGAGAGGCAACCAGTCTGTTGCAAACTGGTACAACACATAGCAGGGGACTCCATTGCCTCCATGAGGTCCCATCTCTCAGCAAGAATTAGGAGATGGAGACCCCCACCTTGGCTTACCATGCTGATGGGAAGTGGTCACCTCTGTAGAGCGCTTGGGACTCCCTCCTCCTATTTCCCATTCCCTTTGTGCCTCCTGCTTTGGTGGCCTTTTTTATTCACCCTGTTATACTGCACCCCATATTCACCCCTTTTGCTAGAAAATCAGGCTGAGGGCTCATAAAATAGCCATATTATATCACTGAAACTTTTTTTTTTTACATGGCAAAGGAAGAAAACTTTTACATTTAGAAAGCTTTGGGATTCCAGATAGTCATTTTCCTTTAACCTTTCTTACTTGAGTAGCATTAGCTGCTGGCAGATGGAATGCTAATTTATCCTCACTAACCAGGGGGGTGATACTTCTGAAGAGGAATTCAGCGCCCTAATTCATTGACATCAAATCAGCTTCAGTGGGGGTTTGGGTGAGTCTGTATTTCAAGGAGTATGTATGAAGTTTGATGTGCGCATCATCCATCACTGAAATCTTGTTCTGCTTGTGTTTTCTTCTACCCATTCTTCTAGAAGAATGAAGACAAGGGTGATGTTATGCTTAAGTGGAATCCCAACTGCAGATAGCTTCTGTTTGTCTTTCTCTCACCTGATGTTTGATATTAAACTTATTACCTGATATTTTTTCAGGATATTTTCAGTGTTAGAAAGTGCCGCACTATGGTGATTATAACTGTAATTAACTAGAAGCAGAAAAGATTATGAAGTTGTTTTTTCTGTCTGGTAACTGGCTGCTTAAGCTGCAATTCAGGAAAGCATTTCTACAAACTTCCTGCGTGCTTAACATCAGTCCCAGGTCTGGGGCACCTGAAGGCACATTGCAAACAGAGCAGAATTTAAGCATGCAAAGAGGTGTTTTCTCAAAATGGAGGCTTCAGGCATCAATGTCAGAAAGGGGTTTCACAAGAAATCAGAATGGTGCTCGTGTAGGATTGTGCCCAAGGATATGTCTTTGGTGAAAAGGGCAGTTGCCCTGTTTTCCTGGAATTTTCACTACACAGTCCCATAGATCCCACTCGTGCAGCCCTGTCGTGAGAAACTCCTCTAGCAATAAGGGAAGAAACCCAATTTTTTTCTTACCAGTCAGCTGGAATATGTTTGGCATAAAGTCACACAGTTGTTCAGATAATTGGGCAGTCAAGCCAGAGATGCAGTCTGTAATACCTTATTTTCCAACAAATGTTTCCACTTTTTTTTCAGTCGAGTTGCCATTGAGAAGATTTTGATTAGTTATTAATCAAACTTATTTACAAAATTCTATGCCTGTAGCTAATTTATGAGTAGTTCTTGGCACACTTCAAACAGCTGTAATGACTGCACAGTGTATATGGGGTATTTCTGTTTCCTGACTGGACGAGGGGAATGAGATTTCCACTGCAAATATTTTTCGTAGGGCTTCAAAATTTGCTTTTCCCGAGTATTTAAAAATATTTTTAATACTGTTTCCATGAGCATTCCTGTTTTTGTGAACACAAAGTCAACACAGTTGAAATGAAGAGTTTAAAATTTTAAAGGGAAAATAAAGTGTTTCTTTTTAGTGCAATCATCCAGCTTGACCCGAAAGTCACTTTAATCCTAGTTCTAAGGTTTCATAGGGAAGTACACAGCCACAGGCACGTTCACACATTACTTGTGTTCATGGAAGCATTAATTGAATTTCCAAAGTCCTGTCTCAGCACATGCTACATGCAGCGGGAAGGATTCTTTGGAAGTCTCTCTCACTGTTGGGTCCCAGGTCCTTGTGGAGGAGGAGGAAGGGAGTACCTAAGGTTCAGGTGGATAACCAGTTATGGGAATGACAGCGTAGTGCAAAAGACATTTCATCGGATGAAGGGGAACAAAGCAGCATCAAAACTGCACGTTTCCAGGTTGTGGGGAAAAGAGTCAGGTAGTGGTGTTCAGAAGCATTTTTACTTTGAATTCCTGAGAGAGGAACCTCTTCTCCTGTACCATAAGCAATGCTACCAGCAAGAGAGACCCCCCAGAGCATTTCCGAGTGACATACAAACGGAATCGACGACTTCACCTTTGGCACACACGTCTCACAGAAGCACACAGGAAAACACTGCCCTACAGCCCTTTCATTAAAGGTGGCTTTTCGAAAATGCCTGTGCTGCGGATATCCCTACCCAGCTAAGCCAGGGCTGCCCCTGCGGCAAGGTGGGATGGATATGCCACACAGAGATGGGATTAGATCTCCTCTCTGTCCTGCTCCCATCAGTCACCACGCATCCCGCCAGAGAGGGAAACCTGGCACTGCAGCATTTCACCAAACTAAACCAGACTCTCCTCTTGCTGCTGGCCAGCAGTGGTCAAGACTGCCTTTCTTTCTGACAGCTTTATTTGGGTCTTGGCATCTGTCCGACTCTGTAAGCTCCACGCAAGACCATGCAAGGATCTAAAAACTCAGGCGCAGCTTGGCGAGGTTTCTAGGGATTTTACAATTGAATTTTTTCTTGTGCAACATTTCCAAGAAATACTTTACAATATATATTTTTTTAGCATAGCTGTCTGTCAATTTTCATAGCAAAAAAGTATTTGGAAACTGGAGAATAGTAATTGTAGAGTTGTTTTTAAAGGAATCACCCTACACCATTCTAGGCCAAAACCTTTTATTAAAGTTTTATGAAAATCCTCCCTGTTTTTTACATTCCAGTTGAGTCTATTAGCTTTGCAGGTTTTGATGATCTAGCAGGTATAAGCACTTCTCACATTAAATGCAGTGTTGACAAAGGAAATTCACTAGCAAAGGTTTCATTAACTGGGGATTATACTGAAACCTTTTCCCAGAATTGCCAATAAATGGAGCCCTAATCCAAAATTTGGCTTTAAATTCAAGTGCAACTAATATAATTTTGTGTTTGGTTTAAAATTACCTGTGGTTATTTTCCCTTTTTTTTTTTTTTCAAATACAGTATTATGTCATCTGGACTCTCAAACAGCATTGTTTCTATTATGAAAAAGCAAACTTAAATCCCGTGTATGAAAGAAACTTCAGTTCAACTTTTGCTTCCAGTGAGTTCTGTGGAAAAAAAGATCACAGCCCTGAAAAGGTGCAGATTTTAACTAGTTCCCTCAAATGATGCCATAGGTAATGGGCACACACGGCTGAGCCGGGGCTTGGTCTTGGGGTGAAGGTCCTCAGGCGACACCTCTACAGTGTGTCAGCACTGCTTGGACCTAAGGACATGCCCTACCTGTGTTGGTCAGAGGTTATGGTAAGAAGATGCAGGGATGAACTTGAGCCATGAGGGTGCTGTGGGGGTTTGTATTGCCCCCAGTGCCTGGACACTCCGGCCAGGGGAAATCTGGCACTGCCGCAGGCAACGGCAGTTCTGCTGTTCACATAAGCTGCTTCAAGGTCTTGCCAACCTTGGTATAAAATAATGTAATACCCTCCTCTGGGTCTCTCTCCTGGCACCGATGTTATCTGACAACATCACAGGGTTTGCTTTCTCCCGGCAGGCAGAGAGGCTACAGCAGCTGCCGGCTCTCTCAACCGAGACTGCTTGCAAATGTACAGACTTTTTGGGTGAGTGCAGGAGTCGTATGTTGCCTTTCTAAGTTTCTTTGTGCACTACATTGGCCTTTTTCACTCTGTTTCTTGGGAGAAACAGTTGCAGTGACAGATTGGGGGCTGCAATTAGGTCTGCTGCTATGCTACAGACCCTGGTGCCCAAGGAGGAGATCCCCAGCCTGGAAAGGCAATGAGAGCCTGATCCAAATCTCAACTCAGTGGGAATCTCTCCAAGGATCTAATAGGTTTAGGGTTTACAACACAGTCTGTTAAGACGAAGTTTTGAAACTACCTGAGGGAACTGAGCATAGCTTTCTATTAAAATTAATAGGAATTGGATATTTAAATTCCTTAGACATCTTTGAAAGCCTTACCTCTAAGTAGCATATAAAGATCTAATGTAACTTCCATTGCACCTAATTTACAGTTTATCGTTAAGATGATGTAAACTCTGGGGTTTGTTTCAAAATGCAGTTCATTTATTTACAGCCCCCAAAGCTAAGCCACTGTTCAGTGCTCTATGAAAAGAAACCAAATATTCTGCAGCAGCAGGCACCGTGGTCACAACTGGTGCTTAGGCTTTTCATCTGAGTCAAGAAGATCATGAGGAGAACTGAGACAGCATCGTAAATCTGAAGTCTCTGGTTATCTTTCTGAAAAGAAGCTTGAACTCATATCACCCCCAGCTTCTTTAATGGTTTTATATAAACAATGAAGTGCCTCAGGAAAATCACAAACGGCTCTTCTGTCAACAGATAGTTTCATTTTCTCTCCCAGATTAGGGTGGTCTGAAGCTATCAGCAGCTGATCTGACAGAGTAAATCTGAAACAAATTGCTGTTGCTATAATCCTTCCTTGGCATGAGGTGCTGCAAAGGAGAGAAACCAAGTATTGTTGCATAACTGAGTTGGCTTGGCTGGTTGTTCACTGGTGTGCATTGAAGAGTCTCCCTGCCTGCCTGCCTGCCTGCCTGCCTATCTATCTATCTATCTATCTATCTATCTATCAATCTATCAGATTGGTTGGACTTGATGATCTTCCAAGGTCTTTTCCAACCTTGTGATTCTGTGATTCTGTCTATCTATCTAAATTTGCTTCATATATATTTCTCCCCCCTAGAATAATGTAAAAGAAGCCATCTCCCAACACCCCCTGATGTTAAGGTTGATCCACAGGTGACAAATGAAGTTCTGAATTTCATCATCTGAAGATTTTTTTTGAGGTTTCAGTAATGTAAACTTTTTGTTTGTTGATATTTTTCCTGAGACCACTATTTTGGTTGAGATTAAAAGACTACTGGAAAAAGCTGTTAGTCTTGAGAGCAGCTTAGTAGCACAGTAAAGGTGTTGCCCAGATGCTTAAGTCCTGGAAAGTCTTCAGTGGAGGTGACCATCCTGGCAGAGTATTGCTAGCTTCCCTGGCAGTGGCAGAGCCACTCTGGTAAGCAGCTCTACATTACTCCCAGAGACTTTACTGGGGAGTTGTGGTTCAGATGCTGTATCAGTTTTACTGCCATTTCAGGGACTGGATGTTGAAGACTGATTGGCTCTATCCCAGGAGAGCTCCAAACACCACTGGGTTTTATTTTGCTGAGCAGGTCTTGAGGAAAGTGGATGCTGCAGGGATGAGCCCCATTTCTCTCAGTTGGAAGAAAGCATCACTTTGTTCTAAATTTAAGCTGCTGAGTGAAGTGCCACCAAGGTAGGTCCTGGCACCCCAGGCCAGCACCATGCTCTGCCTGGGGGCAATAGAGGGAGTGGTGGGAGAGGTGGGGGGTTTCTTCTCTTCTAACAGGAATATATTGCAGAGGGTGGCATCCCTGAAGGTGTTTGCCTCCTCGCCTTGTACCTGCCCTCTCCTCTTTCCCCTTTGGTTACTGTGTGCATGCTCATGGCTGCCAAACTAGTTGGATCATTTGGGGACTTTTTTCCCCGTGTTGGAGGTAAAGCACCACCAGTGGAGGAGAGGGCTCCTCTCTTGCATCTCAGTGTAGTATCAAAAGGAGCTGTGTGAATTAAAATTATTTTTCTTTCCTAGCAACACAAAAGACCTGAAAGATTTTAAAGCCTAATTGCATCAAAGGAAGGAAATTAAAATATCCTTACAGGAATTCAGGTTGCTGAAAAACTCAGGTCCAGCCCAGACACAAGTATGGTTTATATTAAAAATTAAACAACCAGCCAGTACGGTATTTCCTGAAGTTTCATCCATCATGCTACTGGTTTCTGCAGGGAGGGAAACATAACCTTCCCTTGCTATGTCTTGGGGAAAGTAAATAATACTGTTAAGAAGCTTGTCATATCACAAGTGCCTAATTAGGGAGGCTTGGGGAGCTGGAAAGTTTGCAGACTTCATTAAACACACTCCAGTGCCCCGAGGAAGAATAATGTTGAGGGGTATCTGCAGTTTGTATAGGTGCAGCCTGACCTGCATCCTTGTACCATCAGGTTGTAGTTTCTCCAGAGGAGCGGAGAAAGTATCACACGGCTGCATGGACTGAGTGTGGTTTAAGTGGCTGCAGCACGGCACCCTGTTTGCTGTCCTGCTTGCAGACGACTGGGGAAAAGCAGAAGGGGTTGGCAGTAGCCCTACGCATTTTGTAGACAACTGTAGACGTGCTGGATCTGTGAAACTGGAGTGTTGGTGTGTGGCGAGGGCAGCCTCACTGTACAATGGCTGGGGTTGGAGCTCCACCAGGAGAGAGCACAGTGAAACATGGTCTTTCTGAAGGGACTTGCCATTTCAAGGGCTTGGTCCTCTCCGCCATGTGTGGAGAACATGCCTGTCTCTGACAGGCTGAGAGTATGAGCTCCTGCCAGCCACTGTGACGGCAAAGGGGAGGAGGAGACATCCTTGCCCTCCGTTGGTGTAGGAGTGCACGTAAAGCTGAATTTCCCTCCACCTTGACAGGTTCTCCAAATGCCATGCCCCAACAGCATTCTGATGGGGAATCTCTTTGATTTTTAATTCCTCCCAAAGGAAGCTGTTGTGGTTTTAAAGCAGTAATTAGGGAACCTAATGTGGTGGTGATACACAGGAGACCTGAGCCTCAGTCTTGTCAAGGCATTATAGGTCTCCCTTCTCACAAATGTTTGTCCCAACCACTGATCTTGAAGATAGAGCTTTGCTGGTCCCTTCTTCAATGGGCAGTTGATTATTTCATCAATTAAAAGTCTAACAGCTTGAGGAGGACAGGCAAGGGGGACCCCAACTCCGGATATTTTAGAGCCTGGGAGAAACAGAGCGGGAATAACTTTTCCGTAGCACAGGTGAGTGAGGTTTTTACACATAAGGGCTAAGAGGTGAGGCAGCATCTGTGCCAGGTTCTCTGTACAGTGCAGAGACCAACCTGAGGCATGCTCTGTGACCATCTTGTTGGTCTGGTCCTGCAGGGTGGTCTCAGCAGTGGTCCCGATGTCCAGAGCAGCTCATGCAAGTACCTAAGAAATCTTACTGGGGGTGGGAGGTAGAGCCACCTCAAGCCTTTAGTATTAAAACAACTTAGATTTATTTGGTAGAGCGGGTAGAAATCCTCGTTTTTCCTCCTTCTCACTAGAAGTGTAAAGTGATTTTCCAATCGTCAAAGTGTTATTTTAAAATATTTATTTATTTTCTGGCAAAAATTTGAAATGCCTTTTAGTGGAATAAATGGAGTCTAAGAAGACTGTACATTGCTATTTATTTAAAAATCAAGTTTTCTTTTAAGGAAAGAAAGAAAAAAGTCCTAGCTACATATTTGACACATTTGCATGACTAAAAAGTGCAAGTCATGGGGAAAATTAATATTAAGGCCTTGTATAAACATCTCATTAAAAATAGAGCAAAAAAATAAACAGATAATCCTCACAAATTGCTTTTCATGCCCTAAATTATAACTTATATAACTTTATAACAGCTTTGTTTACTACTAATGAGCCATCAAAAACGTTAGGGCTGTATGAAAGAACTGCAACAAGTCGTGACTTTATGGGATAAATGCAGAAAAATCTTCCATCAATCAAGTGCACATCAGGATTAGGCATATAGAGAGGCTTAATTAGGCATTAGTGAGGCCCTTAATAGTTCTCCTGTGAAGGACACCTGCTGAGGATCTAGTTGGACATCTCTTTTAAAGGTATTTATACCCAGCCTCTGGGCTGCGGGGCCGACATGCGGTGCCTGCCCTGCTGATCAGCCGGTGCTTGCAGTTGTTTACAAGCGAAGCAGCAGGGGGGCAGGGGCACCAATAACATACTGTCAGGCTGTTTCCTTGTCCAGTTATGGTTTCTCATTAGCTCCTTCCTGAACCACGATCAAGGAAGGATAAAGGCCTGAAGACAAAATAATTCATTCTTTTGCATTTATTTTATTTTTTTAAAAAAAACTTGGAAATTCTGCTATTGTTGTGAAAGGTGTATTCGTTGTCGTATTCATCATGTATTTGTTCCCTCTTGCTTAATATACCTGTTACCTTTCACTGTTACTTGCAAAACATAGGTGCTATTTCCTCTTGTTTACATGACTTTTGTATCAGAGTAACAATTTTAACTGGGACAACATTAAACCAGTTGGCAAGATCTTCATGTGATGCCCTTGCCCTGAGTGATTTTATTATTTTAATTTATTTTCAGACATCTCCTCTACCTTCTTCCTTTACATCACTGATGTAGTGAACAAGGACATGCTCCATGGTGTGGTGGGTTGACCCTGGCTGGAGGCCACAAAAGCTGCTTTATCATTCCCCTCCTCAACTGGACAGGGAAGAAAGGATGTAAAAAACCCCACAGAGTAATAGGAAATAAAATCAAATCTTAAAACACCTTCCCACCCCACCCAATTAAGGGTTCTGCATTTAGCTGGCTGTCTGCAAATGGACTAGGTCTTTGAATCTCGGTCTGGTCTCAGTTCAGTCTATGGAGTCTAAAGAGAGAGTTGACCAGTCACTGAATTCACCTATCTGTGCACAGATATCATTTAACCATACCATTTAAGATGCTCTGGAGTGTCCTGTCTGACCTTCTAGCTGCCAGTGCAAGAAAGATTTCCTCTGGGGCATGTGTCATCTTTACCTCTGCTATGGGGGGGGTTGTGTTTCAGATACCCTAGAGCATGTCAAATAGCATTGGACAACTAACACAATCAGCCATGCCTCAAGTGTCTAGTTTGGGTTGAAGTGAATCTCCATTTGGGTACTGTTGATGCCATTGAGTAGCTCTCCACTAGCTATGATGCCAGTTTCAACACCTGCGTGCACACACCTAAGTTAAGTGTCTTAATGTCAGGTTGAATCTCACCCTCAATGACAGGTTGATTGGAGGCAGCAATGTTGACAAGTGCTAGGTCAGAGAACGTGAGCATTTTAGCTACCATCCACAAAGGGGTTTCAAAAGAGAGTACAGATGCAGTCAAACAGTCCAACCAGGGATCACTTGTGTTCAGGAGCAAAACTGCCCAGAGTTTGATTCAGAGCTGGGTCTCGTTTTGACTGTAACAAGAGCATTCAGAAGTTTGGCCATTAGTTAGACAAACTATTGCTTTATATTAATTTTATTTTATTAAAGTACAAGAAAGAACTACATTTTCAGCTGAAAAACATGACCTGAAACCGGGCAATTCCAGTTAACACCTATTTCACAGAAATGCCACCCACCAAGAGTTTTTCTGAACAAGATCAAGAATCAATTTATCAGTGCTCACATTAACTATAATGGCAGGTCCTTAGCAACTTTACTCTCTTTCAGTGGTTGCCTAACTTTGATCGCATACTGAATGCCCTGAAAAACTCAGCTGTGGCTCAACCATCTGGCATTATATTATACGTTTTAAAAGGTGTATTTAAGACCTTCTGTGGCTGGAATAACACTTCTGTGGAGCTAGTGCTCTGATCTGTGTTCCAAATCCATCACATTATTTTCTTATGAGGCCAGAGCTACCATCACTAATTAGGCCTTTTATTTTGTTTTACTAGATTATCTGGTTTTTAACTTTAAGATCTCCTTGGCCAACCAAGAGAACTTGGATGAAGTTATCTGAGTAAATCCATGCCAACTCTCAAAACAAAACTAGCAGAGTGGATTTAAGATTGCTGCTTTTCCAAAGTGTCAAAAGCAAAGTTTTCCTTCTTTCCCAAGTTCCATGAACACCAGCTTGAACGATGCAAACTGGACCTCATCATATCTGGCTTTCACTACTTCAGCAGTTTTTTGTCTTTCTGTCAGTGTTTGATTATATAACACTTCCAGACTGTCATTTTGTTCTGATGTGATATGACAGGGAGCACTAGGAGAACCCCATGTTCAATTTCCTCCTTTTGGGTTAAAAGGTAGGTATTAATCTGAATGGCTGCCTTTGCTTTCTCACCTCTCTCACACTTCTGAGAAATACTTACATTACTCAGTGTACTCTCTGAAATAGACAAGTGAACATACAAATGTAAATGTGATGAGAACACATAGAGCAGAAAGACAACTGTGAAAACAAGATGCTGTATCTAAGGGGTTAGAAGACATTTTTTCTTCTATTCTGGATGTTAATAGTAGGTAAAACTCAGCAGATTTGGTAGTGGCTTTTCCATCAGCTTGTCCAGACTCCCAAAAGCAATGAAGAGATTCTTTAAGCATAGGCTGCTCATCACATAGCTTCATTTCTGTCTGCCTCGGAGTGAATTGGTGAACTCTCACCCCCAACCTCACCCTGGGACTTAGAATTTCTCCGCAAAAAATTCCTTTTAGAACTTCACATCAGAGTGTAAAAGAGTTTCTTTCTCAAATTAATAGAAAACAACCATTAGCCATTTGTATGTAACAGCTTTGTGTTTGCTGCTATTTTGACCACTGGAGATGCCTTCTGAGTGTCACTTCCATCCTTCCAGGGGAGAACTGGATGTGACTTTACATCCCCTATACACCCAGGAGGGGAAATGGGGCAACCCCTGAGTTTGCCTATGGCTCTGTCCTGGATCATTTTCTTTGTGAAGCTCTTCTGGATACAAGAGAGAAGGTGCAGATGGCTCTGTTGTCTAAGTGTCTTGGATTTTGAGATCACCTTTTTGCCAGTCTTTATTTTGGCTTGATATCCCCCACTGATGCTGAGCACTGATTGGAGCCTAAGTGTGCTTTGGAATGACAGTTTCTATAGTAGTTTGAAATCCCAGGCATGGGTTAGCCCCATCAATGCTTTTCTTTTGTGATTCTGAACAAATACAGCAATGGCAGTTTTGCTTTGTACTGTGCTTCATGCTCTTCAAGTGTCTGAGCTGTGCTGGAGGTCATCTAATGAAATAGCAAGGAGAAGGCAGAGTTGAGGTCTCATCCTGCACAGATTGAAACAGTGATGTTGCTGATGCAGGAGATGATAAGTGGTCCATAGAAAATAGTTTTTTCATATGGTTATATACATCCACCAGGAACTCTGTGATCCAAAACGAACTACATCTAATGAGTGTAGGTACCACCAGTCCTGGTGGAGGTGGTTGAATCATTCCTTCAGATTTTGGAGGGATTAAAGGTTTTTGGACCTGCTTTGTGCAATCTGAACCTTTTCCTCAGACTCCACTTTGTGAGTTTACAGACTGTGCATGGCAGAGGAATACGAGTAGTTGCTCTGAAAGGATTTTCACCATGCACAGTGCAGCTGAACAGGATCGCCACCCATAGCTCAACCACCACATCACCAAGAGAATGGTATAGGTTATTTTCAGCAGTGCTTTGGTCTACAAATTGTGTCTGACCTTTTGAGATATTCTTTGAGATCTCCCACTTGTTACTACTGAAGCAAACAGGAGAATGGTCAGGTCTGTGAATACCACTAGCTATATGCTGAGATTAAAAATACTACTCTGGCAATACACAAAATGCATTTTTTTTCCTTCAGATGTGTAATATTGGTTTTGTTTTGCTTCAAACAGTGTGGCTTATTATGCTACACCTGTAGAGAGCGAATTCACTTTTCTGTACAGAATAGGGTACCTCCTAGTAAATAATGCATTTGACATTTCAGCTCAGCATTAAAAGAATGACCCTCTTAGATAAAAACCTGCCTTAGATCAAACTTGTGAATATCCTTAGAAAAAAAAAAGAAAAAAGTTGCTTTTCAGAATTACGTTTGCTTCAGCATCCAAATGTACCCTAGGGAAAGATCACTGTTCTTCAAAAAAAACCCCAAACCAACCAAAAACCGAAGAAAGAAAGCAGACCTCTGCCAAGTACCTCTCTATTATGCAAAAGCCTCCAAAAGAAAGACAGACAGAGGTCAGGGTGGTGCACTTGCCGGTAAGAAGGCTGAAAAAAACCAAACAAACCCGCAATTATGGCACAGATTTCAGCAACAAAGATCTCTTGTATGAAGTATGGGCAAGATTTCTTTTTCATATAAACCTGTCCACATCTGAAGCAGCTCTGTTGATTTCAGTAGTTGCCAGAGACCTGTATTGGTTCTTTGTCCCATGGGAGGGACGGGTATTGGACACGTTATTGGCACAGGTCAATGCAAAAGGTTATAAAACTCATAAATAGCAAATGGCCAAATGTAGTCCCACTGATTGCAAGAAAGTTTACATTGTGAGGAAGGTTTGCATGCATGTCTCTACTGACAGTAAAGCCTAGCTTTTAACCCATGAAATAATTTTGTTTCTTGCCTCTTTCTTTTAAGGTCTTTTGACCACAACAGGCTACGTCTGAGAACCTTTTTGAAGACGTGTCAGAGAAGTCCCACTTCTTGTGGGGACTCCGCGCTTCCTTCCAAGTGTGGAGGGTGAGCTGCTTAGGAGCTGAGGCCACAAGAGGCTGAGCTGGCACAGCTTCTCTGATGAGTGTATGCCCAGCAGAAATTATCAACAGGAAGGAGTGATAGTGCCATAGAGTACCATTCCAAACGCCTGCTGAAGCTGATGGACTCTCTGGAAAATACAATTGGAAAAAGCCTGGAACTATATAGAAGGATTTATGTTTCTATGTCATAGGTAATTTATGTGTTATCTTTAACTTTTATGCCATATGTTCTTCATTTTCTAACCTAAAAATTTGACTAACATTTTAAACAAGTCTTTAAAACTTCCCTAATTTTTGTTTTGTTTCCAGGTTCTATCAGAAATCGATAAATAAGCAGTGTAGTTTAAAAATTAAACAAAAAACCATATCCATACCTTTAGTACTAGAAAAAGAAAACCCCATAGATTTAAAACTGTGTAACGTATTGCAAACATAAAACTCTGTCGAATGCAGAATAAAAACCCCTCTAAAAATGTCCATGTCACAAAAGACTGCATTGTTTTAAACAAAGATCTTCTCCTGACAGTTTTTGCAAAGTTAATATTCTTAAGGGTTTATGTTAAGGTTCATTCTTTCTATTTCTTTAATGAGTCAAAACATCTACTAAAGATACGCACCAACTTTCAATCAAGAAATTTAAATCACGATATCTTGCTGCTTACAGTTGCTGTTACTTTCATATACAGTTAAAAAAAAACCATAGGAAGTCTTTGTTTCTAGAGAATTTTATCTTCCACTTATAATGCTGCAGGCATAGCCTTACTCATTTTGAAAACAAAATGGCCATGAATATATTTGTTCTCTAAAGCAAAGCCCTCTAAATATGCTTTCTTTATCCTCTTAAGAATGTGTGCCTGCACATGGCGGCTCCCACTGACCATTTTGGGAGGAACATCCTCATCAGCTACTTTGAGTTGCCATACATCCCTGACATATTTTTGTCAAAAGAAATTAAATTATTTAATTAAAAAATGCTTAATCGAAACAAAATATTTACATTTATTTCTAGGAGGGTGACATCAAAGGGGACATACCAGCCAGCTTACCTTTCTGGTCCGCCTCCAACTACTTTCAGATTTATTATGCAGCTAGGAGGAAGGGAGCAGGAGTTATGTGAGGACTGAGCTAGTAGTGGCACTGATTACCAGGTTCGATGGACCAAATAAAAGAATTTCTTGACTTTTTTTTCTGTTGTGCTGTCCCAACAGCAGACAGTATCAGAGCTGATGGATGCTTTTCTCTTGTTTTTTCCTTAGAGAAAACAAGTCTACTGACTAGAGAAACTCATGAAAGACTGTTGAAGCACTGTGGTCAGGCTTTTTACCCTGGATTACGGCCTCAACTTCATACCTCTTGATTTTTAACACAGCTTTCAACAGTACAAGGGGAGAAACATCTAGTATGGTTTGGGAATGCTGGTATGAGTGGACATCATGGGAATGGAATCCACTGACTGCTGGAAGTATGAAAAGCAGAACAAGAGAGATCACCCCTCAGTAAAACATCACCAAGGAGAGAGGCACCCAGGCAAGTCAACCTCAACAAGCCGAAACCAGAAAGTATTATGAAGGTAATGGCCTACCTTCATTAGGTTCTAACTGGAAATTTTGAAGGCGTGATTTATTGTTAGTTTTTTTAGGGTTTTTTGCCATGCAAAGGGCATTCTAAAAGGTCTAGGAAGATGCAAAGGGATCATGATGGAAACAATCTCATGGAAGATGATTGCCATGTGGTGATCTCTGCCTTCTATCCTTTCTTTTTTGCTTCCTTTTCTTGCTAAGATAAGAAAATGCAATGGAGAAGATGAACTATTGCTTGACCAGCACAAAAATGCTTGGATTTGAGATTCAGGAATAAAAAAATCTCAACATCTTAAAATAGCGTTACCATGCACTAGAGCAGAGACTCAGCACCTGCAGAATCCGACTTTAGTCTTCACCAACAGGCACCATTTCATGCTCATGACTAAGCAGTCTAAGAGCTTTGCTTCAGTGAAGAGAGAAAAGAACTGAACTCATAGCTGCCTTTGCAGCTAAAAATAGGGGGATGTCAGTGTCCTGCCACATGACATTTTTTGGCAGGGAGTGGAAACTTTTTCGTTTTGCAAGGCAAGCTGGTGGCACTGGATTTGCATGGCTTACAGGCGCTGTGCAAGGACCTCTCTCTCTCTCTCTCTCTTTCTCTCTCTCTCTCTTTCTCTCTCTCTCTCTCTTTCTCTCTCTCTCTCTCTCCACAGACCCCCCTTCCAGAATCAGCCTTTGCCAAGGGCTATGGCTTTCTTCCCTAGAGAGTCTTCAAAGGGAGAGTCTCCAAGTGCCACCATGGGCCCTTCCCACCAGGGTAAGCTGGCAAAAAACTTGCCTCAGAGAGTGGCTTCCAACCAAGGAAGCCTTTCCAAGAACAGTAAACAGTAAACACTCCAAGTTCTTGCCCACTTCATCAGGGCAAGAGTCCTGTTTCAGAAAATACTGTGTTGGTCAGGCTGATTTCGGCATGTCACACGCAATTGCGCAACATAACGCAGCGCAATGACGTGAGACAACTAAATGACAAAATCCTGGCTCTCAATCAAACATGTAAAGCACCTATTTTCGGCTCTACCATCTGCTATCAGTTTGCACAGTGTCTTTCCCAGCTGAAAACACAAGGCAGACTGGCATAAACGGAGCATTCCTCTGGCTGGTCACCGACTGCAAGATACAAAATTTTTCTTCTCATGTGACCAGCCCATCTCTGGTTTCTTTATTTTTTATTTGCAAAAGGAAGTAGGCTCTTTTATGCAAGCTGAATCATGATAAACTAAAGACCAATCCTCCAGAAGAAATGTTCTTTAGCATCCTACCAGGCAAAATAGCAGTATTTCACTTCCTCCTTCAAAATAAGTATGCAGAAATTAACAACTGAAATTAATACCCAGATTGGCTTTTCTGCTGAATTTTTTTCAGTGGGGACCCTTTTTTAGTTGCTTGATACTCTACAAGATCATTAACTACTGTCATCTACTGATAAGCAAGGAAAAGTTCAAGTGAGGAATATTTTTTGTTGGCAAATAACTTTCTGTGAAAAAATAGACACTTTGGGGTATTTAACGTGGAAAACAACATATCAAAACAAAGCAAACCCAATAACTTCTAAACTTTTCTGTGGAGGCAATTCCTCTCCCTGTGACTATTTGCTGGTTGGGGGTGATCACTCCTTTAATGGCAAATTGATTTGGAGGGTAGGGAGCTGATCTGAAATTCTTTCCTTTATAACAAAGACCAAAACCACCAGGACATGCGCCGCTTTCTTCCCTGAATAAATAAGATGTTTCTGAGTTGAAATCCTGGCTCCGTTGACTTCACTGGGGCCATGATTTCACCCCAGGAATTACTCTAAAAGCATTACTCATTTAATAAGCATACCACACTAATTCTCTACTGTTTCCGTATGAGCACCTCCCAATGCCAATGTAAACCCACTGCACAAAGCTACATTAAAGCAATATTTATGGTTGAGATCTTAACACAAAAGTCAGGAAACTCAGAGTTATGGTTCCCCCGGCCAACCATAACCGGGGGTAGCTTTAGTGTTTTGTGTTACAGTGTCTATGCTCCACAATGAATGTCCAAATACCAGTGACTGAGTTATGGCTGCTGTGGGAACTATAGCTTTGGATTTTGGTATATTTTTGCATTTAAATTCTCAACCTGGGTCATGAACAACTGTGAAAGTTATGACTGGAGCAGAGCTTACTATCTCCAGTTTGCTGTTCCCAGTTACAGCTGAGTGTGACAAGGGAGAACACTGTCCTCTCTCTGCGGTGTGGATAATGGGAAGCCTTGGGGTCTCTTTTATCTTGATAAAACATTTGGGCTGCACTCATAAGGTGTATAATGATTAACTCTTCTACAAGTTTCATATCATGCAGCAGATACTCTGGAAGAGAGCAAGGAAGCTAATAGGATTTGACGGAGATTACTTAGCATGATTCTAATTCTAATATCCAATTAACTTGGTCAGAGGCAGGGCATAATAAGCAGCTTTTCTGTACGTTTCATACTGTGTTAGGAAAAGGCTGTATCTTTACTTCCAGGGAATTAAGTCTGTTCTTACCAAGTGTCTTAAGGAACAAACACCATGAGAGACGGAAAAGAGAAAGTGTGCAGACTGGTCAACACTAACCAGAAGGACTCAGAGAGGCACGAGACACTCTGCCCTCTGCAGCAACACCCCTCTAGCTCAGGCCCGGGGCTATTCTAGGGCAATGTTACCTGTAACCTATTGGACAGTTAGCATGCAGTTTATTTTGATAATTCTTTTAGACATGAGTATTCTGCAGTAAGGACTAAAAGTCCGCTGGCAATAAGTGGAATTTGATGTAGAGGTTTACAGTAAATTGAAGATAATTTTTGTAATGTTCCTTAAGGAACATGAAATTGAACTCTGACTTTACACAGCTAGCTGACTCAGGAGCGAGTAATGGCTTGAATGCCAAAAAGGGGCAACAGAGGCTAGAAGATCTCTCCCCTCAGCCTGTGCCAGTGACAGGCTGGGACTAACCAGTCCAGCCACAGAGAGAACTGAATAGCTGAAGGTTGCTGGCGTTTGTCTACCATAAACACCGGAGGAAATGAAACTACTTTGGCCTGTATTTCTGTAGGTGAGAAGTTCACAAACAGAATCGAGACTGTACAATCCCCATTAATTTAGCTGGCCTGTATTTCTTGGGGTGCTCCTCTACATTTGGACCGCAGTCATAACTTGTAACTGTTGGTGAACGTGGCCGCTTTTCTAAGGCAGGTTATAATCTTGTCTGTTGGGGAAACGATCCAACCAAAACAGAGCATGATAAGTGGAAAGAGAATGGCGAGTGCCTACTAGCAGCCACTCCAAATCATCACCTTTGTTTGCTTTCAGATGCTATCAACATCCCACCGCAAGGATGAATGAAGTGATATATCTGGCTCATGGACCAAGACATGAAGAGTGTTTTCCCCTGCTCTTAACAGATGCCAGCAGCAGCACACAGCTGAACTGGCCCTTCCAAAAGCTAATCCCTTTTGAACATGGCTGCTGATATGTTCATGCCTCATGCTTATATGTCTTGGCTTTTAGTTTTACATATTGAATTGCTTGGATAAGGTCAATATGTACAGCAACAACATTCCCACTGACTACATAAGCCCAGCTGCTCCTGCGCCATATTTCAACCAGATTCTCACTCCGTCTGAATATAGCAATGATATAATTGGATTGCACACGAGAAAAAATGTCTGTTTTAAGGGCAGGTGGCAGAAATACTTTGCTTTGTGCGTATCTATTTCCTCAGTGTATTTTGCAGCAGTTCCAACAGATGGCTCTACCTCAGGTAAGAGTTAAATCCAAGTCACTTCGCACATGGTTTTTGCACAACCAGGTCAGAGAGCAGTTTATTATTTCAGATGACTTTACAGATGTTCTCCTGTACATCTCAAAGTGGCATGCTATGTCTAAATGAGTATTTGTGTGGACAAACCTTTTGTTTGCATGTGCTTAGTATCTTGGAGAAGGAAAAAAAACTGAGTAGGGCTTATAAAAAAAATTTGGAAAAAAAAAAAGATCAAAATAAGCTATTTTTCACTCTGTGCAGGCAACATTTAAATTGTCTTAAAATAATCTTTACTGGAAAATGCTTGAAATGTAAACATACAGAGATTACAGTCCTTTGCCTGTGCTCTGCTGAACTGTCGGTTTATGATGAGAAATTCCTGTAATTTTATGCTCTTAAAAATAATGAAAAGGAATTAGAATTGCTTACCAAGATGTAAGTGAATCCTGTGGTGCAGTGTAATTTTTGCAAACACCTTGATTATGTCCTGCTTGTAGGTTATCTCATGGCAGTTTACCCAGATGTTAGTTTGCCAAGCCAGAAGTCTAGTAAGCATGTATCAGGGAACTTGTCAAGCACGCTGGAATTAGTCGCAAACATACTTTTTAGTGTCACTCCTGCTGCTGAAGTGAGATGTTGTTGCCATAGGAGAAGGTTATCAGGCTTTTGGGTAAAACTATTACCTACTCCGCTGCTTATTTAGATGACAGTTTTTAAGCTATTTCCTACACATTCTTTGAACTCTGGCTGTCTCCTGGTGCTAGTTGGTATGAACCACTGATTTGGGTTGGGGTTTTTTTGAAGAAAAAAGGGCTGTTTGTGTGCATACATGTAATGGAGTGGGGTTCTGTAATGGGAACTGAAATCAGGACTGGCATTTAGAAAGGCATGGAGCAGCTAGTGCCTACAGCTCAGCTTGATATAACGAAGAGCAAGACACAAGTCTAGGCCCCTTCATTTCCCATTATTTTCTTTCGCATGTATGGAGTGTTTTGCATACCTGTGACCTCTCAATTAACGTTATTTATATCTCAGTAAACTTCCATGCTACTTTTCCAGATGTCCTAATCCTTTATGTAAATGTACTTATTAAATCCAGCCACCAGCCTGAGCGAAACCTGCCAAATCCACCCTGTCTGGACTCACACACTCGGGTAGACTAAGCTTTATTTGCATAAACTTGTTCTGTAAGTGTAATCTTACTTATCATCTGCAGAGTTAAAGTTTCACTAATGTAAATCCCTGACAAATCAAGCACAGATGTAACTGTTTGCCCCCAGGCTCAGCCTGTCGATTCACTGCCACCCTTGTATCTTCCCCCCTACTCCCCACACTGATCCCTGCCAGCCACCCCACCCTGCAAGTGGTTTTTAGTACTAGTAGTCAGTTTAAACTGTTTATATAGATACACTGCAGGTACTAAACATGACACTAAGCGTTGCTCATTTGGGCTTTTTCCTTTTGATCAAACTGCCTCACAGAGGAGTCCTGGCATGTAATTCTGGGTGTCTGCTTGTACCACCTGGAAAAATTTGCTCTGCCAGTCCCCAGGTGCCAGACAGATTGTTTTGGTTTGCCAGGCGATGTTACAGATAAGGAGCAGAGCTCAATAAATGGTTAATGAAAACTGGTAAATTCCAGGGAGCAGCCAAGGAAAATTCAATCAGAGGGCAGCAGGGGGTGTAACTCCCCAAAACCACCAAAAAGAAGTGGATGATGGGATGTTTCTTGCACTTCGTGTTCCATTGTCTGTGAGAAATGAAAATTCCCTCCCAGCCATAAAAACAGTAGATTTAAAACCAAAGCAGAATTTGCCAGCTCTTGAACCTTTTATGAAAAGGAGGAAAATGTTACTTTTGAATTCAGAGGGTGTTGGCATACGCTGGGTTTGTTTCTGATTACTTTAAGGCCTAAATATGTTTCCTTTGCTGGTACCCAGTTGCTATTTATTTGGCTTTAGCCTTTGATCTCCCTTATGCTGGCACATCATAAAAAACATATTCCTGTTTGAGTTCTATATTATACAGTTAGTCTCTGCTTGGTATGTTCACCAGGCTGGCTGTACCTACGGAATAAGACTCTCTTTGTTTTTGATAGACTCCAGGTGTTTATCACTATAACTTACTAATGGGTTTGACCACAGAATATGCATGCAAGAAGCAAACCGAAAAACTTAATGGCAAAATTACTGGTTTGATAATTCACTGGCCTGCTACACTGGAACCACAGGAACCACATGCGTGCACACACGCATGCACGCGTGTACACAGAGCGAGTTTTGTCAAAACAGGGATCTTTGGCTCACTGAGTTTTCCTGAGATGAATTGTCTGTTCTGGAAGTTAAGTTTTGCCTCAGATTTATTTGTCGCTCTGAGTTTTCTTTGAAAGCTTCCTGAATTTAAGCCCTGCTCATTCAACTCTGTGCGCAAGTACATTTTAGGAAGGTCCTACATGTAGCTGAGGTGCTACAGTTCCTAAAACTCTGCTCCTTCTCCCTTGCAATCCCAAGAAAGGGGACCGTTCCCATCAGCCTGCCCAGCATCAACAGCTCCAGCTAACCTGTTCGATCTGCATGGCAATAGCTTCAGGGCTGCAAATATTAACTGTAGTATCTCAGGTGAGGAGCCATACCTTCCTGCTATGTATTAGCCTGACTGCTTTGCAATAGCAAAAAAAGACTTCCAGTTCTGGTGAACCAACCTTTTTGTAATAGAAAATTGTAGAAATCCTAATTAAATGAGAAAAAAAAAATCCTTATTCTTATAGGTACCACCAAATAAGAATTTCCTGTTTAAGTGCAGCTATCTCATCACTTTAGGCCCAGAAATAATCTGTTGTTGAGTTTTTAGGAGGAGGAATTTGTAGCAAAATGGCCAGACATACCTATTTGCAAAGCCAATGGAAGAGTCCCTCTGTGAATCTGCTGGAAGTGCAAATTCTGCTTGTCTCTGGTGTATGATGCCTACAGGAACAACAGCTGAACTGCAGGCTGAAGAACATCCTGGAAATGTCAAGGAAGCAGTGGCAAGACTGTCCTCTGCCACCTCTGAAGTTAGTACTGATGGTAATGCTGAGTATAAAATAAATGTTGTAAGGACTCTATTAGGTTGTGGCTGAGGACACTGTACCTGCTAAGAACCTGGTTCAGAAGCATCTATCTGGTTTTGCTAGGGATTTAACTCTGTCACGTGCTCCTCACAGAGCAAGATGGTGTGTCAGTAAGCTTCTGTCCTCAACAGACCTTCTTCACAAACCTCTATTATCACCTTGGATCACAAGACAGAGTCAGAAATGCCACACAACCACTGCTCTTTCCTGAAATACTTTGGTATGTTCCTCAGGGCTCTGTGTTGGGTCCAGTCCTGTTTAATATCTTCATCGATGACCTTGATGAGGGAATAGCATCCACCCTCAGCAAGTACGCCGATGATACAAAGCTGGGAGGAGTGGCTGACACGCAGGAACACTGCGCTGCCATCCAGAGAGACCTGGACAGGCTGGAGAGCTGGGCAGGGAGAAACCTAATGAAATTCAACAAGAGCAAGTGTAGAATCTTGCACCTGGGAAGAAATAACTGCTTAAATCAGTACAGGCTGGGGGATGACCTGTTGGAGAGGAGCTCTGTGGAGAAGGACCTGGGGTTCCTGGTAGATGGCAGGTTGGCCATAAGCCAGCAGTGTGCCATGGTGGCTAAGAAGACCAATGGGATCCTGGGGGGCATCAGGAGGAGTGTGGCCAGCAGGTCGAAGGAGGTGAGGAAGATTAGGGGCCTGGAGCATCTCCCCTATGAGGAAAGGCTGGGTGAGCTGGAACTGTTCATCCTAGAGAAAAGAAGACTACGGGGTGACCTTATTAATGTTTATAAATATCTTAAGTATGGGATGCAGGGGGAAATGGCCAGCCCCTTTTCAGTGGTCTGTGGAGACAGGGCAAGGGGCAATGGCCTCAAGTTGGAGCACAGGAAGTTCCACACAAACATGTGGAAGAACTTTTACCCAGTGAAGGTGACGGAGCCCTGGCACAGGCTGCCCAGTGAGGTGGTGGAGTCTCCATCTCTGGAGATATTCTGGACGCCTACCTGTGCAATATGAGCTAGGGAGCCTGCTTTGGCAGGGGAGTTGGACCCAATGATCGCTCGAGGTCCCTTCCAACCCCTATGATTCTATGGTATTTTGCCGTTTTGAGGTGAGTGTTACCAGTGCAACTCTTAGGAGTGCCATATAAATTGAATGCACTATATGAGGATGACATTTTCTCACCAACAGCTCCGTGTTAGGGAATTCATATTTTGCAGCATTGGATTTATTATTTAGTTCTTCACCACTGAAAAGCCACATGCTAATTCACTACCTTAATTTAATTCAACTATAAACTAACTTCTAGAGCTATATACCTGTCAGACTATAACAGGTCTCAAAGCTGATTTGAACTTTTCCTTAAAAAACAATGTACACGTGTCATATTCTTTCAGTGCCCAGAATCTTTCCCTTTGTATGCATTAGTTGATGTTTTAAGATTTTAAAAGTAAACCTCAGATTAGTTAATTAAGTTTAATGAAATGAAAGGTTTATCTTGAGTTCGCTTGGACACAGATAGCTTCTAAGATGATTTATTCTGTTATGTGCCTATACAGAGGTGAAATAACATAGAGGTGAACCTTGCATGAAACTGATTTTAAGCAAGACATAATTAATGACTGTCATAGTTAGAATTATGGTTAGGTCAGTAGCTCATGTCATTAGTAAGTGATTTCATTGTGATATCAGAGGTAACCCAACCGTTCCTCCCAGATAAATTTTCATTTCTTCATTCTATTGTTTGATGATTTCCATACCTGAAAAAGTAGGAATGCCTTTTGAGACTAAATGTGATGCTGTATTTACTGGCTTCATAAAAAGAAAAATTGAAAGTTTTTATCTCAGTATACATCCATGTTCTTTCAATTTTACATTCAGCTTCATGAGGTTGTCTAAAAACCACAGAAGTGATGAAGTTTAAAAGTGTACAGCAAAGACTCTCAGGACAGATTTATCACACCAAGGTTCAGATTTATGCCATTTATACCTGCTAAATATTAAACACTGATGTTTTGCTATTTTTATCTTTGGCTACAGGAGAGGTTTCTCTCAGAGGTCAAACATGCTTTCTGTGTTGGTTACTTGTGCTGTCACCATGCTGATGCAGGGTTTTAGCTAACACCCATGGGCTTGTCAGGCTATTTCCATCAGGAGAAGAAACTGATGCGGCAATTCAGCATATTAACAAGGAATGCATGCAAACCCTGTACTGAGGAATATAAGGAAAATAAATGTCAACAGACAGTTTCCTTGCAAACATTTTGTAGCACTGTCTTACCACTGGATCCCAAACATTTGACTGTCACGAGTGCTTTTCTGCCTCTTTCAAACGGCCATTTTGCCAAAGAGTAGTCTCCTTGTTCCCAAAATATGGTTTGATTTCAAGTCTGAGCCCAAGTTTAAGTCCAAGTCCCAGTCCCTTTCTGAGATGTGGCTTTGGTTTTGGACAGGCCCTGGTGATTTTCTCTCAAACAGTGATTGCCATTATTTCCAGCTACTCATAGAAAATTAATTTAATTTCTTGGACATGAAGGAAGTCAGACTCTTCTGCTGTCTGTAGATCAGGTACAACTGAAGGCAGCTATTAACTTCTGCAGAGAGTAGAAAAGGGAGGGCCAAGAACCAGAGCAGTGAAGGAAAGGACAAAGGGAAGATGAAGCAGCTTGAGGGAATGGAGAAAGCACAACAGTTCTTAGGTCAATGTGATTCAAACAAAAATAATGTGTAGAAGGCAGAGTTATGAGGCTTATAGGCAGAGTGAAGAAGGAGCGCTTACCTGCCTTTTAGATTGCTGTAAAATACTTTGTACTTGGAAAGGTAAAGCCCTATCCAGAAAGGAAGAAGCAACAGAAGGAGTTGATTTTATATAACACACTGCACAGGACTATCAGTCCCTGCTTATGTTCTTTCCTACCATGACAGTTTAATTTAAAGGAGAAAATCTAATTTCCTGTGCCGATTATATATCCAGTTAATTTCAAACTCTCATGTAACAGTAAAAATTGCTGACAATTAATAGAGGGGGCACAGCCCTGCTGGGAGAGCTTAGACCCATTCTCAATGAATCACTGAATAATTTAGGTTGGAAGGGACCTCTGGAGATCACCTGGACCAGACTCCCCTGGCTCAAAGCAGGGCCAACTTAGATTGCATTGCTCGGGACTTTGTCCAGTCGTTTCTGGTATCTCCAGGATCAGAAATCCCACACCCTCTCTGGGCCCCTGTTTCAGTGTTTGACCACCCTCGTGCTAAAAATATTTTCCTAATATCTAATCAGGGTTTTTTTTTTTGTATTATAGCAAGTGCTGTTTGTCCCCTGCCTTACTGCTGCACACCCTGAGGAGAGCCTGGCTCCTCTGCACCCTCCCATTATGTAACTGAAGCCAGCAGTAAATGCTCCATAGCCATCTCCAGGCATAACAAGCCCAGCTTCCTGCCTCTCCTTCCACACCTGGGGGTCCAGCCCTGACCATCCTGGTGGCTCTCCCCTGGCCTGGCTCCAGTATGTCAATGTCTCCCCTGTATCCGAGAGTGCATGACGGGACACAGGACTCCACTGTAGGCTACATCAGTTTGTACGTTTCCATGGTAGGGCTTTTGCTGGTATCTAAACTTCTTTGCTCTGAGACTGGATGTGAATGCCCTGTTGTGTCCCTAGAGCGGACACAAGATGCATCAGACCATGCACCAGTTCCCCCAGTAAGGAAGCTCAAGACTTACAGGCTAGGTGGTTGTGGGGATGGTTCCTTCATGAACATAATCTGCTCTTGGCCAATCTGGACTCACTTGTATCAGAGCAGGCCAGCAAAGAGGTCAGTGTAGATGCAGGCTCTACTAATCAGTGGTGTGCAGACCTTATCCGTTCAACTTATGAAACAAGTTCCAAAAAAATTCTTAACTTTAGACCAGGCTTTGGGAAACAAAAATGTCTTTTATTTTTGGGCATCATTCGTGGCAGAGAAACCTAAGTAAACGGAGTATCTTCTCCTATCTATTCCTCGTTCCTACACAGACAGTGTTGTCCGGGAAAATCAACAAAATATGTCTCCTGTGCTCATTATTCTCATCATGATACCGGTGCTTAAAGAATCTCAGCGTCTGAGCAAGTAGGATAAGAAGACAATACTTCTTATTAACTGTGTATTAACTGGTTTTAAATTCTTTTAAGTCAATGCAAAATCTCCTATCCAATGGGATCTTCTCAATAATAAAAATCAAGTTTACTGAAGTGCTATTTATTTACCAAACTTGGGTCTGCCTTTTGATCCTGTAGTTGAACTATATATGTAGATTGATGCCTGGCATTTGATCACTGCTTCAGATTCTGAATACTTGGGCACTACGTTTTTCTTTCTGGGTATCCACTTTGTAAATACCAGTAGACACATTTTGAAAATGGTACTGCTTAATTGCAGTGTGACAGACATCAGCTAGTCTGTTAAAGACTTAGTTATTTGAGGATGTTTTTTTTTTTCATCGTCCTGTTCTCTTTAGGGGTAGATCAGAGAGAACCTCACTACCTAGTAGTGTTTCAGTAAGTATTTAAATGAGGAAAAAGCTTTCTGTTTAGTTTGCAAGGAAAAAAAAATCTGTACATATCATCCAGTTTTACATATAATGGGCATCATTTACAAGGCATCTAGCTACCACCTACACTTGGTTACTTCTCTAAAGCTGCATGACCCTCCCTGGGTAATGGTTGTATTTACAGTGGTAAGTGGTATGTGCACTGTGAGACCTGATCTGTATGTCAGCATGGCTGTTATGTGATCCTGGGGGTTTCCAACAGTGTCAGGTGCTTATGATTCTTGTTCGTGTTCCTCCTGTCATCTGGAGTAGTAGTTATGGAGAACCTGGAGGCACTTTAGAAAATAACACCTTATGTCAATGATGCACTCAAACTGAATGATTTAGGTGTCCTGGACATGAAGAACCAACCCATCCAACTCTCTCTGCAGCACTGATAGCAAAATGTATTTTAGTCATTAATGTTAAGACAAGTTTCTGGATTGTCTTCTCAAGATCGGAGTATCAAGAGCTCAAGATTCTGTCAAAAGCACCACAAGACTACTACACTTTTGCCCCTTCAATTCTAGTACCCGTGCAGCTTTGGCACTTGCATATCTTCACACAGTCAAATTTTAAAATGCTGTTGAAGAGAGGACTTCAGAAAACCAAGTCATGTAAATTGTAGCTGCAAGAACCCACAGAGCAGAAATTATATCCTTTGACTAAAAGTATGGTCTGTGTAAGCTCTGGTGGCCCATATTGGCCAAACACTGACCTTTTGTGTACTCTTTGGGTGTAATTCATGCCTCTAGGAATGCCCCTTGTTGAGCACTGCAACTGGGTGGCTCCAGAACTGAACATGCAGTGACTAGGACAATAGTCAGGGTTTGCTCACCTCTCATGGAGCCATGACCCACAATTTGGTTTAATGTTTTCTACATTTAGTCTTTACATTTTACAGCACTTTTAAGGCTGATAATTAAATTGCCACATATGAACAACTCTGCTCTTGGTCTGAAAAGTGGCATCTTGGTATGGCAGATGCATTTGGGGATTGCTACGTGCAAACCTGAAATACCTCGAGAAGCCTAAAACCTGAGCTTGTGCCGGGGAATGGGTTTGATGAGCGTGTGACCAGTGGACTGGCTGCTGCTCTCACTTGCTGGGCTAGACAAAAGGGTGTGAAGTCCTTATTTCACAGAACTAGAAGTTTGTGTGGTCATGGAAAGTAAACAGTAAGAAACCAAGCTATTTTCAAGGCGGGGTGGGGTGAGGGAGCTCATTAGTTTGTCCTGAGCCTAACCACCCCTGTGACCCAGACTGCCTATCCACAGCCTGGTGGCTGTCAGCTCTGTCTGTCTCATCCCTTCCCCACAGAAACCGCTGCTAGCTGCAGCACCAAAGTGCCCTGGGAAGCATCCTTCCCAGCTGCCCACTGCTCCTCTCATGGCTGGTTAGGAGTGGGCTCAGGAGAGCCTTGGGATCTCCAGACCCAGGAAAACCTGTTTCCAGAGTGGCCTTTAGGACTGGTGGGGGGACCCTATCCTGCTGGGTGCCCCGGCATCACGTACACATTAGCCTTTTACTGTTCCTCCTCCCTGAAAACCACACCACTGCTGTGCTGGCTGTCAAATATCTGCGAAGTATCCCAACCGCTTCTGTAGGGTCTTCCCAGCAGCGGGGGGGAAGCAGCGAGAGGATGTTTGTTTTAAAAAGTGAAGAGGAAGCAATATTTGGCTGTAAGCGTATCTGGGGGTGGGCAGACTGGTAAAACGTGCAGGTTGTATTTCTCAGCGTTGAATGGGAACAAGAGAACAGTGGAAACAAAGCAGTCTTTAAGGAAATAAAGCAAGAAGTAAAACTGAAAGAGTCCTTAGTGTAGCATTTTGAGTTTATGAGGCGTTTCCTCTTGCTGATGAATATGGATGGCTGAACTTTTCTGCACATTGTTGTTAAAATGACCGGAGTGCCACTACAAATAGCTGTCTGTTCTCCTGTCTGTAAATTCCAAACACAAAAATGCAAAATTTAGTGTTGGGTTCAGTGTCACATCCTCTCTGAAGCCAATGGAAATGGTGTAGTTTACACTGACATAAAATGCTGTCCGCAGTCTGGATTGCTGAGCCACTACGGTGAGAAAACTTATTTATAGACATTTCAGTGACATCTAGAAACATTCTCCAGTGGCTGTGTTTCCAGCCATCTTAATTTGCTCATTTTGCACTTTTCTGTAAATACAAGTAGTAGTTGCACAAATCTTTTGGAGGGTCAGCTTTAGCAGAGTGGCAGACATACTTCTTTTGCATTACAACACTTTTGTTAACTAAATGAAATTATTTCAAGAACACAGAGAAAAAGGTTAAGAATGGTTAAATCATCTAGTCCAAGAACTGGGGCAACACAGCAGAACTCGGGTGACAATTGCTCTACCAAAACCACAAATTTGTGACCATTGAACAAACTTTTGAGTATATGCCAAGAATAAATCTCATTAAATTTGTTGGCCAATTTGTTCAAAATACACCAATCACACAGATAAGCTTGAAAATACTAACATTTGACCTACACAAAGTCAGGATTAATTTGAAGGGTAACTGGGAAAAATCTGGCAATACATGTATTCAGGAGATTAGGCAAGGTGATCTAAAGATCTGTTCTGTCCCTATGAATCCCTACCTAGATACGTAACTTGGCTCATCAGTGCATTGGCATACAAGAGTCACGCTTAACCTTCTGTTTGATGACAATAAAATGTGTTCTTTGTGTGTCTCATTTTAAAACATATTTTTCTGGCCCTTGGGTTGATCCTATGGTTTCTTTCCTAAGCTGTCTTGGGGAGGCAGATACCAGGATGAGGTCCAGGGGCTGCCTTGGTGCTGCTGTGGAGGGTCTGGGGGTCCAAGCTAGAGTGATGGGTTCTTCCTTCCTCTGTTGAGTTCTGCTGGGTCTGGAAAAAGCTAAAGCTATTGCAGAGGACAAAGCTTATGAGCATCCCATGCTTGGAGGGCTCCCTGAGTAGACTTGCCCTCTTTTTGAAGAGTCCCCCAGCTTAGAGCTCACGATTCAGATCTTCTTCAGCTTAAAGAAAAATAATTTTTAAATGTAAAATTAATTTTAAAATATGAACATGTGTTCAGAGGGCCAAGGGAAGGGGATAAGACCAGGCTAACACAACCTGGAAATGTCAAACGAAGTGTGCATTAGGCTGTGCTGCTGGAACACTTGGCTATTTAATCCCCAGTTATGGGGCAAGAAATCCCTATGCAATGCGCAGGAAGGTTTGACAGGAAGCAAGACAGGAGAAAATGAATTGTTGTGTCTTGTGATATGCTGTGTGCAAAAGTGAGCCAGGGGTGAAAGGGTATGATGACAAAGCTGTTGGCAATTTAAACTTTGGCTCAGGCATAAAATAAATACATTATTCCTGATGGTGAAATTGGATGGTGCTGTCATGGATTCATTTTGTCTTCCTGGTGTTTTTCTAGCCCTTTCTCTTTCATCTGACCCATGGCATTCATATCTGCACACTGGCATGTCAAAATGCTCTTGAACGTGTCAAGTTGTGGGTGCACTTCAATTGCAAGCCTGGCTGCATGCATTTTAGTTAAACTCCACATCCAGATCCCATTAAAATCCACAAATTTTGGAGGGCCCTCTGCAGATGGCACTGAATGGGTCAGTTCTGGTTTGGGGCACGGTACCGCTTGTGCCCATCACTTACGCTGTTTTAGGTGTGCGAAGGGCTCACCATACTGGCCAGGAGCAGTGTATGGGTTTTACACAGAGCTGGAAAAGGGTCCTTAAAATGTATGAGAGGTAACATGGAATTTGTAGAGGGAAAAGCTAAAAACAATCCCAGAAACACAGCGTCAATAACTACCAGTGGGTGTGTTGGGAACACTACCTTCCTGTTTGTGTCACCTGTATTTTTACACTTCCATGTTTTTTTCCCCCCACCATGCAGTCTGCTTCCTCTCCTCTTTCCTCTGTAGTTTTCACATCTTCTAAAAGCAGACACCTTTTGTCATGCTGTAGTTATTAGTACAGGGAGTCCGTGACTGCTGGCCTGGCTGCTCCTGCAGGGCTGACAATGGGAATTTCCTCTGGGTGCAGGAGGGATGACCTCAGTTTGCACAGGACTCCACTTTCTCCCAAAATCCTTGCTCCCTTCAACATGTTTCCTTTCCAGTTTGCACACTGTGCTGGGGCAGGGGGATAGCAGACTGGTATTTTTCTTTCAATGACCCACCCATTTAATTTCCTTATCTAAGGCTTATCTGAAATTTTACAGACTGGAAGATATACTGGAAAAATAACCAAATCAGATGTTCTTGGGAGTGCTTTACAGCCTTCTGGTCTTGGTGTGGCTGGACGCACCACAGGCACGGCTTGTCTCACAGGGTTTTGGTAGCTCTAGCTCTAGCTCCTTCCAGCCATCCAAGAGCCTAGCTGCACATGAAAAACTGAGTAAATTAAGTATGGATGGACTTGGGTAAGCGCTGTGGAGCAGCTGGCACTGCCTGCAGCTTTGTGCTTGGCTCACTGCTTGTTTCCCTGGGAAAGGGGTGAGCACCTCTTGCTCTCAGGGTGCTGAGAGTGAAGGCAGCACATTGCAACAGACCGTGGCAGCTGCTCCTGGGCCCTGTGCTCTGGACCAGCCATTCTGAAGCCCAGGTGTAAAACACTCTCAACCCTCCACCCTATTTATATTTAAATTCCTTATAAAATATTTAGTGTCAAGAGGTTATTGTGGCTGTGTCTTGGTTTCTTATGGATCTTAATGGGGGGGAGTGTAGGAACTTTCAGCCATTTTACTAAAAGTATGTGGAATAGGATTAGCTTGCACCTTGTAAAATTTTATTTTAAGAAACTAAGGCCCTGATCCAATCACAATGAGGTCAGTGGGACGCTTTCCACTGATTCAGTGGGCCTTGGATATGGCCCTAAGACATTATTTTCAGTAACAAGGACTGTGAGAAACGTATCTAATATTAGAAATTTATTGTTTATATTATTTCTATAATTAAAATGGCCAGCTGCTGTATAAAGGTTTCCTCTGAGCTGAACGTCTGCACACTAAATTTGAGCCTAAAGCAAAATTAAAGATGTTGGCTCCTGGCAACAAAGGCTTTCTGCGCAGTGATCCAAGCAGGATGGTTTCTCAGCTATCCTGTTCCAAAAGGCACTGCTGCAAGACATTTGTCCAAGTCCTCCATGGCCTCCTCCACAAACATGACAGAAGATGACTTCAGTCAATGAGTAGATTTGAATAAGCTGTTTACATATGACAGCAACACGACAGGGATGTATGTAACTGATCTGATCCATGCCTGATTTGTGTTATTTTTGGACAGACACAAAGAGCCTTCCCTGAAAGTAATTTCTGCTTCTTTGCGGTCCTTAAGACCTGAAACCTTGAAAGACCGAGGCGCTTGCTGTTGACACCAGGTGTATGGGCAACCCGGGCCTCCAGACAGATGGAGACTTGCTGGGGAAGCGGCTCCTTGCCAGTATCTTTCATAAATAAAAGGAACTGTTTGGGTAGATTGGGCCCATTTCTATGCAGGCAACCATCTGAGTTAATTTTTCCTTTTCCAGCTACTAAATAATGGGGTAAAATTACCATCTGTATGCCCAACTATGTCACCCATGCATGGGACGGAGGGTGACTCTAGAGGCAATGCAGCTTGTGTTACTGAGCTACAAGATCCAAACTGGAGGCCATAGGAGAAAAGAGGGAAAAAGGAACCTCTGTGAAAAGACCTCCCTTTCAGGGAGTGAGGGTCCTCTGAGAGCACTGAGTGTCACATTCCTCTGCAGGGAGCCAGAGTTCTGCCAGGGTAGCTCTCAGAGATGATCAGCATGGTTGGCCATCCAAACATACACAAATGCTGAGCAGCAGCACCAGGGAGTGATAATTGGGCCACCTCAGAGGGTTTGGGGCAGGGCAGAGCCCCATTCTTGGCGCAGGCTGCTTAGTGCTGTCCCGAGGGGCTGAGCAGGGTTTCCTTCTCCAGCTGTGGCCACCCAACACTGCCTTTGGTCTGGATATCAGCAGGGACAAGAAGAGCCTGTGATGGCAGCTACTCCAGCCAGCCAGAGGAGCACTGAGCCGAGAGCTGCCAAGGAGGTGGTGGTCTCCCCTACCGCTGAGCTTTCCAAGCTGCTATGTTATTGCATTGCTCTACCTCCCCTCTCCCTCCTTGAAAGTCAGATCTATGTAAACCCCCTTGCTGAAACCCCTGCGCATGCCTGGCAATGTATTGCTCATTCCTGAGTACTCCCAGGGAGCTGTGTAGCTTCCCGACTTTCTGCATGGGAGGCCTCAGCAAGTGCCATTTAAGCAATTTCACAGGAATGCCTGGAAGCTGAATCAGTCCTTCAGTGCCCCAGAGCAAAGAAGCACTTCAAACACTGATCCTTCTAAAAAATTAAATTTCATCCCATCTCAAAACAATCTGGATAATGTTGGGCAGGAATCATGTGTGCTTTATTTCCTTTGTTCATTGAATCCAACTGCATGCTACAGTCAATGCTTCTCCTACAGCTTTTTCTAACATACTGTCTGAAGCCAAATCCTGATCTCACTCCATCTTCATACCTGAATGACTGTATCTACTGCAGCTTTATTGAAAGATGCTATTGGATGCACATTGATATTGGTGAGCAGTGACGCAAACACAACCAGTCCTATTGGAGTAACTAATGGGTCACACATTTGAATGAACTTCAACATTTCACAACTAAGCATCACTTTAACCTCTTTACCTTTGACCACATGTCAATTAAGTAATGTTTTGGATATTCCAGGTGGCTTCAGTTTAAGAGATTTCCACATAAAATGGGACATTTCCTATATTTGCTATAGTAAGTAGTATAGGGGGACGGTTGGACTAGATGATCTTGGATGTCTTTTCCAACCTTAATGATTCTGTGATTCTATGATATAGATCACATTTTAGAATAAATACTTGGTACCCAGAGATTTTTAAAAACCGAATTATTAATACCACAGTGGCATCCAACGTATCTCCACCAGGACCCCAAAAGCCAAAATGATAAGGAAATACACCTAATAACTACACCTATTTTGCTTTTATAAAAATCAACAAATGCAAAAATTGACACTAAAGATGAGAAAATCTTAGCTGATGCCACCACTGTCTTTCATAATAGATATGCTAAGCAATGTTGCACATAGCTGATGCAACAACTCTGACAGTAATATATAGGAATGTCTTTCCACCTAGGATTCCCCTCATTTATTGTGCATCAGCGTGCACGGTTATACACCACATATTGAAATAGTTTTTCATGCTGTACACAATCTCAGAGAAATGGATCTTCCCTTCTGATAGGAAAGTTGTTTGTTGACTGTCATGTTTTAACCCAGAAGCCAGCTAAAACGACCACACAGTTCACTCACCCCACCTGCTGAGTGGGACGGAGGAGAGAAGCGAAGGGGAAGAAAAAAACGTTAAAACTTGTGGGTTGAGATAAAGACAGTTTAATATGACAGAAAAAAAAGACAACAACTTGTCTTGGAAAAAAATTTGAGTGAGACTGGTACCAGCACACCACCTTTAGGTTCAGGTCAGTTGTGGGTTTGCTTCAGCAAAGTTGTGGTGGGGGGCTGTGATGAAAACCCCTGTTCCTCCTCTCTGTTGCTCATCCGCACACATATCCCCATCCTTTCCTCGTGCTCACATGACGGCTCCTGTAGCTGTGCAGCACTGGAGGAGCAAGGCACAATGAAGGCCTGGGTGGGGGAAAGCTGATTTTCTGCTGGATCACTTCCCCGATCCAGCTCCCTGCAGACCCGAACAAATTACACACAGCCACAAAGGCACATGTAGCTTTGGGTAAATAAGGAAGGGGGAAGTGACCACCCCAACCCACCCCCTTTCAACACAGCTCTGACTTCTGGAATAAAATAATCATGGACCTTCAGCTGCAGTCAAGCAAGCAGAATTACCTGCTGAGGGTTGGTTTGTGGGGGAACAGAAACAATAAAAGTTAAAAGGAAGCTATAGGGTTTGATGAGGTTTGTCTATGTTTGGCAAAGACTTTTTCCTTTCTTAGAGTTTCTTGGAAATGTCTTCAAAACATTCCAGACTTGGTTTTGCTCCTTAAATACTCCTCAGTGTTTTATTTAAACAGCGAAGAGCCAAATTCTTCCCTCAGATATGCATGCAAAAACTCCCACATTAATCAGAAGTATTGTCTGCACATATCCTAAGTGCAGGAAGTTTCTCTTTTTTGGTATGTGCTTTGTTGTTTAAGGAGAAGTAAATTCTGAGCACAAGCTTCCTCCTGTTCACACATAGGAGAAGAAAACCTTGCATGCTTCCAACTTGCATTGGGGACCGGTTGCTCTCACCCTTCAGGGAGCACTAACATACTTTATACAAAGCCCCAGTGGTTACATAAAGACTGTGCACAGAGCACAGGATATATCAGGACAGTTAAAACGGGGAGTGCTACCCTCTGATTTATGAGACGCGATGAAGATCTGCATGTAAGAATGGGCTAAGACATTAATTCACGATCGAGAAATTGGTACGTCATAATTGATTTAAAATGCAGGGACTGAAACACTAATGTAGGTCTCTAACCTCCTTGATAAAACACTGGTGGACTTAAAAATAGGTTCGAAAAACTGAGCTGCTGTTTTGATTTGTAAAACAAGTTAAACCAAACTTGACAATAAGGCATGTGCTTTAGATTTCCCTGGTTTGAGGCACTGTTTACTCTGGCAGATATATCCTTAAATGAAGCTTTTTTTCCCCCCTCTAAGCTGTTACATGGTAGACTGATGTTGGCTGACCCTGAAGCAAAAATTTGAAAACAGCACATTTATTTTCCTCCTAATGCTAAACACACATGCCATGCAGCATTTTTTGGTCTAGCTGGAAAATCTTCAAATCTGGACTATTTGTCCCTTTTACCCTGACTTTAATGTTTTCATGAATACAAAAATAACATAACGAACTTGGGGGAGCTCAGTCTGTAATTTGCAGGCTGCAGACTGGAACGGGCAGATGGGAAGAGGCGATGGGTCAGCCCGGTCCTACGCCGTGTCAGTAACAACGGGCTTTCCTGGATGCCTCAGTGCCCAACAAAGCTCCCGGAGTGCCACTGGCCCACTGGGGAAAAAAGTTAGCTGAACTGTAAATTCACTTCTCAGTCATTAGCTTCCTCTTAGCACAGGCACGCAAAACCCATTAACCCTTCCACTGCTTGCTGTGGCAGGAGGATGTGACCAGACAACTTGCCATCCTTTTCTTCAGTCAGGACCACATGCTTAGCCTTTGACAAAATATGAGGTTGACACTCATCTGTGCTACTACTTGAAAAATCCCTTGGAAAAAAACCCCATCTGGCAGATCACTGCCTGCAATATTATTTATGATATTTAAGGACAACGCCGAAGGAGTATTACTTTCTTGGTATTGCTGTGCTAGTTTAGCCCCTAAGTTGCAGAGATTTTGTAGAGGATGTATGTGAGGGCCTCTTTTCTGACAGCTTTCAGGTAGGTAAAATAAAGCTAGCATACCTGTAGAGCCACAGCCAGCCTCAGAGACACTGATTTCCCTCTCACTGGAAGCCCATTTACAAGGCCTCCTAAGTCTTCCAGGAGTCAGCCGAGGGTGTCAAGGTGGGTTACCAGAAGAAGGAGCAACATGAGCTCATTGACTGAAGTTGCCGTTCATACTCTGCTTGAGAAGGGAGCAGCGGTTTGGGGAAAACACTGAGGGTCTGTTCCATGCAATTCTTGAATGGATTTGACTGGATTGGACTTCAGCTAAATGGATTAAATTGTTAAGCCAATTTAAGAATGTCCATGTTCAGAGATGAAAGAAGTTGCTTAAATTGGTGCCAATCCTCACATCAGTAAAGAGGAAAAAAAGATTTAAGAAAGAAGGGCTTATAAGAGATCATTCCTCTTGATGAAATTTCTAACTCTTTGCCAATGCTAACTGAAAGGAATGAAAAAAAAATCTCTGGAGAGCTTTTAGCAATTAGTTCCTGTTTGCAAAGAATCTGGGCCTGTGCTGCACTAGGGCATTCGGCCCTACCATTGCTTTTTCTTCTTTTTTTTTTTTTTACTTCCATAAGTTGCGCTGCATCTTGTTAGAGATGCCCATCTGTATTTCTCTCTCTCTCTCTCTCATGGCCATACACATGACTTTTCATCCTGTCCTTTTCATCACCTATTGCTTCTACAGCAAGTAAAGCAAGTGAAAATGTAGCACAAAGAAATCTCTTTATGTATTTAGCAGACTCCTCCTGCTATTTAGCAGCTGGAAACACAGAATTTAATGCAGCACCTTGAGATAATAATGCTGTGACCATCACCATTGTAGATACTCTGCAGTCATCCGTGGCGTGTGGACCACAGTAAAAGCAGCTGTTACGTGGTACTCAGTGACAAATGTTCTGGTACTCGCAATCTAATATTGTATTGTAGAAAGCCAAGCTGCCTTTGCTTCTTCCTAATGCTGGGGTAATAAAATAACTCTAGTCTGGATATTACATGCCTGTCATTGCAAGCAGCAGACAAGGGGGATCACACACTATGGTGTTGCTGCAGCTTCTGGATGGAGTCACTGCTACTGTGTTAGAATGGGATCTGCTACTCCTCATCTGTAGAGATGTACCTCCAGTAGGTGATGGGTGAAACCTGGAAGAGCCATGTAGATCCTTGGAGCTCTGAATAACATGTATACTAAAAGGTATGGGGCTGGTGCATACCTGTAAGGACTGTAACTGAGGGATGTTCATCCATTACTGTTAAAAACGTGTATCTCATGTTTTTCTCCTATGGGACTGGCTAGTATAGATGCTAATAGGGTAGGTGTGTATTTCTGGTCCCCTTTGGAAAGGCTAGCAGGGGAGTTGCAGTCTACTGCGTCAACCCTTCTGTAGGAGGGAACTGTTGCAGAAGTACCCTGAGGAGATGAAAGGAGTGCCACCAGTGTGGCAGAACACTTTGCCAGCCTGAGTAGGAAAAACCATGGCAAAAGACACGTGCAGTTTTCTACATTTACATTTTGCAAGGATAAAATGAGGTCATAGACAATATACATTATAGATTATAAAGAAAGACTTTGTTTTTGTTTGTTCGTTTCTTTTGGGTGAGGTTTTTTGTGGGTTTTTTGTTTGTTTATTAAATACCAAGATTCCCACTGTCAGGCCAGAATTTCGAGGGCTTCAGTAAAACACTTGCTCTCAAAGGCAACAACTAAACCAACATGTGCCCGTGTCCTTGAATACCGAGATGTGGCCTCTGAAAACAAGATGGGCATAACAGTACCCTTCTGTTCTGTAGCTTAGCAACTCAGGATGTAAATGGATACTCTTCAAAAGAAGATTTCCCATTTTAATTGGCAAGAACAGAGATCCATGTTAGAAAGTAGATCTTGTGTTCAGATCTGGCCAATGTAGGTGCAACTATATTTGTGCTAAAGCGCATTTTAAGCTTCAGTAAGAATTCGATGCTGCCTCCATTTTTATATATGTCTGCTGCCACATATATATATGCATGTATACATCTTCATGTGTGTTTGGGGGTATGTGTACATGCATATACATATAAAAGGTACATTGCTGAATAAAGCTCCTTTTATATTTTGCTATATTATGGGAAGTATTTCCACACTGAATTTAACTCCTGTCCAAATAAAATAACCTGCTTAATTTTAATATTGAGGTTATGTTGTTTTTCATTCACTACATTTACAAATCAAATGTGCCATGCTAAAGATTTTTTACATTCATATAATCAAAATGGAGCCCCCGTTTCATTTGCTGCCAATATAAAATGAGCTATTTGCCCATATTTACTGCCTTGCTGATGGATCTCTATGCAACAAAAGCAACAATCCCACTGGCTCACACTCTTAATCACTCTCCTAGTGAGACCAAATCAAAAGACAAATATAAAACCCCTTACTCCTGTATCACCTTCTAGTTATTGCGCATACAGTCACGACAGCTTATGCCTGGAAACAACCACTGAAATAATGTTTCCCCTTGATACTGGCTTTTTGAACAGCTTTCTCATGCCCCATTGCTACTAAGTGTGGGGCAGAGGACGCTGAGGAAGAGGAGAAGCCTGGAGAGCATGGTCCTGCATGAGCTGGTTGGACAAAGCACAGAGAGGCAGGTCACACAATCCATGCCTCAGCAGCGGCCTCCAAACATAATCCCCCCAGCCTTCTGGGATGCACTGACCATGCTGGTCTTAGTACCATTTGTAACAGATGTGTGGGGTATAATCATGTCTGTAATTGATGGCACCTGCCTGAAGAGACCATCTCACAGCACCTTTGGAGCTGCTGTTCAAAAAAGCCCTTTGGCAGTTTCATGGTACTGAGGGTTGGAGAGATGCTGATTTTTCATTCAGTTTCATTTTGCCTATGGAGAGGTCCACCACCACCTGCCTGTACACTCAAGGAGGTGTTGGTTCCCATTTCCTTGGGGAAGGGTAGGAATTGGACCAGTGAGTGCCCTGGAGACAAAAGTTCCCACCTTGTGTCCTTGGCACCTTGTCACCTGAGGCCTTCCATCCTCCCCTATAAGCTTTCCTAACATACCCTTGTTTGGAAGCTGCTGCCTTTGTCTCTATGCTATTGAGTAAAAAAATAGCACACTTATGCATGCGGCCAAAATATTGCCCTTTATTTCAGCCACCCTGTTTCTGTTCAAAAGGTCTGAACTGGAATGGAAATATTTCAGGTTCTTCAGTTTGGCGAGAACCTTCCAAAATTAATTTCATTTGGAGCAAAACACTGCCATTTCTCACTCTCTTCCCCTTCTCTTTAGGACTCCAGACAAACAAAAATTTGGTTATTCACTCAGGTCTGCTGGATACCAGAAGATCTCTTCTACCAAGTGGCACAGCGTTCTGTCAGTTCTCTGGCTGGTTATCTAAGGTAAGTGTCACTGTATTACCAGTACTTCATGTTTAATGCTGGTGTTGCATATTTTATTCCAAAGGATTTTCCTTTCCAAAGTAAATGGCCAAATTTTAGTTATACAAAAAATCAGTTCAGCGCCATAGAGCTCATGTTGGCTCTGAAGTGGAGCCTGGCAGCCCCCTAAGGATCAAGACCAGCACAGCAGTTTAGGAGGAAGGACAAAGATTGTGACCAGAGGATGCAGGAGGGACTGGACTGAAAGCATCCTGAGGAGTTTAACAGCTGATGGAGTCAAATGCTCTGTTTCATGTATGGTACCTACCTTGTACTGATTTGTAACCGTGGTGGAATGATGGATCCAGCAGAAGACTTAATTCAGGTTTTGATTCCACTAAATGCTCTGCCCCTTCTTTCGGAAGCTTGTATTAGCACATCACCTCTGTTGTGCACAGTAACGGGAGCTTGCAGCAAGCCCTGTGTCTCAGGTACTCTCTGCACCAGATGCTACTTGTCAGGGGGAATTTGGTTACTGCTCACCAGGAGAAACACCTAGCCACAGCCTGGCAATTTCTGTATCAGGCTTGGCATGGGCTACTCCAGGCTCCTGGCAGTCCTGGGCACCTGTTGCCATTAAACAAGCTCAGCTGTGAGACTGGCTTCTTCCTTCCCGGGGGAGATGAAGGGAAGAGTGTCATGCATGTGCATGTGTGCACGTGTCTGTGCTTGTGTGTGCCTGACGAGCTAGTGACAACTTTGTCCCCACCTGACTGGGACTGTGTTTGACAGTGATGATCCCCCTTAGTCACTCCAATTTTTCAGGCAGCTTATGGAGTTGGAGAGACTCTAGTCATCTCTTCCCTGTCACTGTTACTACTGCTGGGACAACCTAAGCCATCCACGTTCGTGCTTCCTCTCTACATGGAGTGATCCAGCCTTGTTAGTTAAAGAGTTTATTTTCAGGGGACTGGGCCATTTCTTCCGCTCCTCCTGCCTGGGAGTGATTCATGTATTTATTGTGTCCTTTACAGCATGTTCCTGGCTTCTACCTTCCTCCTTCTGTTCAAACCCCTTAAAATACCATGCTAAAACCTTGCACGTCATACATCTTAGCAAGTCATAACCACATCTGGTGTAGTGTCATGTCTGGAATCAGCTGGTTTTACTGACTTTCAAAGTTAAACACCGATCAGGGATTAAGACACTGTGAAGTAGAGCCCAGATTGAATGGCACCTCTCCAGCACCTGGTAATTTCAAGGTACCCTCCTGGCAGAGGTGTAATGGGGTCTAGGACACAACAGCATTTTGGCAGCTTTACACTGAAGTGGCCTGACAAGAGGCATTGCATATCTTTGAAGTGTGAAGTAGGGGACATTTAAGGACCCAGCTTTATGAGGACAGATTCCACCATTCAAAAGGTAGAAAAAGCCTAAGAAAGACTGTAAAAAGTACAGGTAGAATTAAAGAAACATATTCTTATTTTTCAGGAGAGTAATGGGTTCGTCCAATGATATGAGAATGCACACATACCCTGTAAGGTAAAACACTGTTCATGATATTCACTGATCTATTTATAGGAATAACTCTTTAATCAATGTGTAATTATAAAACATTACTTTTGACTGTTAAAGGGTATTTTGCTGTAGTAGATAAGAGTAAGAAGCGATTACTGAGCACTCCATTTATTGGGGGAAAGAGCCTGAACCACAAAGTCTTGATCCCTATCCAAACTTCCCAAACAGGTGTTGTTCAGTGGCTTTGCTTCTGTCAAGGAAACAATTTCTAACTTCAGACCTTAGCTTGTCTAATAATCAAGGAAAGGGGAAATGTGTCAGCTCTTGAGTCCAGCCTCATTTCTAGTAAACCATAGAAGATGAATGTTAACAAGGTGGGAAGTTTGCACACAGCTTGTCTGGCAGTGAAGTTAAATTTGAAGATTATAATTTGGAAACTTATCATCAGACGTTACAATAGACCTCAGCAGATCAGTCCTACCTTGATCTGCTAATGTGACTTCTGTGGAGCCATAGCCACACTGGAGTTTATATTATTTCTGTGAGCTGGGTTGAAACAATGCAAAACAATGAAAAAAACAAGGGAGGGAGGTTCTTGTTATTCTTTTTGTCACAAGTTTTTCTATAGCTGGTGGAGTCAGGTTCACAACAAGAGCTCACAGAGAATCAGTTGCCATTTTCCTCTGTGTTTTGTTCTGCAGCAGTACAGCTACCTTGGATCATAAACCCTCTCTGCAGTCATAGCGGGTTAAGATAATATCAGAAGTCTGGTTTTGCTGTAGACAAATCCTTGGTCTGCTGCATGCAAAAAGTTTTTTAAAAATCTGTCTAGGAGGAAAATTCATTGGATTCTGTTTGGATAAATTAACATGGCAATATTTCCCTTTCATTTATCTACAGTTTGTGTTAAGTCTCTTCTGAAAAAAAAGGAGTTTGACACTTCCCTGCAGAGAACTTCTGTGCTAGAGATTTCCTTTGTCCTGTCCACCGGTTGCATCATATAAAAATTAAGTGAAACATGACATACTGAGAGTGAGACCAGTAGACAGAAATTTGGCTGGGTCTTCAGTTACACTTGAATTTCTGCTAAGCATGTCATGAATTGTGGCAGCCGTGGGAGGTTAGTAAAATAAAAATTTTAAAAAACCTCCAACAAATAAAGACCTCAGAGAATTAAAGCTTCTCAGTTCTTATTTCATCAGAAAAACAGAGCTGCTAACAGTGTCTTATTTTTATCAGTATGCTCATCTACCTTTGGCTTTTCCTACTAAACAAAGACCAAAAAAGTGCTGCTTAAATGTTCTTGGTGTGAATGTTTGATTATTGGCATTTATTTTACCTTGCTTTACGTAAAGTACTTTATATAAGATACATTATATTAATCATAATGCTCAGTCGCTTTGCTATGGTACTGGTTACCGTGGTATCTGGTCTTCAGCACATTTGTGACTGAAAATAACTGTGTTCAGCAGGCTTATTCACAAGTGTCAAGTTCCTTATAGGCCCATGGTTTTCCAGCACTGGCTCTTGTGGGCAAGATACTCTAAATCAGGGCTGAAAGTTTGCCTTTTCCAGCAGTGAACCCTCCTATTTGACTATTGAGCTCGCCCAAATCCTCCCTTTCCCTCTTGTCTCCTCTGCTTTGGTTGCTATCCTGAGGCTCTAGAAGACATGGAGAAGAAATAGTAGCTCTAATCCTGTACTAGTATGTTACATGATAGATCCCTGTAGCACCAGGGCGTATCAGCTCTGCAGCATTGTGCCCTAGTCAAAGCCCATCAGCTATTTCCCTTGCAAACCACCCTGTTTGGATGTGGCTGTGCCACTGAGAGCTGAAGGTCCCCCTGGAATGCATTTGAAAGGCGTGTGGTTACGTTTTGTTTGACATTATGACAAATCCCAGCTGCACAGCTGGCTGTAGGATTGCACTGAAGGCAGAGGCTTTCCTGGTCTGTAGTAACATAATTCTACTTTGCTCCATATTTTTCCTATATTAAAAAAAAAAGAAATCACAAGAAAAAGTTCCCTTCCTGCATGTATAAGGATTTCTGAACTCCTGCTGTGCCCAGGATAATTGTTCTCAACTTGTATTTCATTTTAAAGCTTGCTACTTCTATTTCAGACCAAAGAGGGGCTTATCACCCATTCCATTACAGCAGTTTGCCTAAGAAAAGACATACTTCTGCTTATGAACCTTGCCTTGCCTGTGTGTCTGAACCCATCCAAGCACCAAGCACACACAGGCCTGAGAACAAGCAGACAGTGACATTGTTAAGATATTTATTTTGCAAAGTTGTACAAAAATGCACTGTGTTTCACTGATGTAGTCACCACATAAACTTGTAGGTGGTTTTACAAACCATATGCCTTCAAAGGCCAGTGATTTCCAGGTAAATGTCGGGGCAACAGGGGCATGGGTTGGCTTGCTGCTTGCATGCCACACCAGCTCTGCCCAGGCCCTTCCAGTCATTCAGACAGCTCTGTCTGCCTGCAGGCGCACAGGGGATTGGGCCTTGGGATGCTCAGGAGCATCTTGATGGGGAGAGGCTGCAGCCAAACAGATCCAATGGGATTTGAGAAGATTTTCAGGGGAGGTGGAAATTGACCACTGAAACAAGCTATTAAGGGAAAGAAGAGTTGCTATCTCACCAACATCGGATTAAGCCTGGATTTCTGTCTGGGAGGTATATAATAGTTGTACTCAAGGTACTGAATCCAAGTAAGAGGTAGGCAGTAAAGTTTTGCGGCCATCTTTAGGCAAGAAGTGAAGTAGATACTTAATGAGACCTTTTAGTCTTAAACTCAAGGAATCTATGAAGAAGCATCAAAGTGCTTGGAGTGAAACTGTAAAAGCTTCCCTGTGTGTGGGAAGACCTGAGAAATGCTAAGGAGCAAGGGGCCCTGATCCTACAACCCAGTTTGTGAGAACAGACATCCATATCCAGAGCAGATGTCCATCTCTGGAGTGGATTTACTACCTCTGCTTAGCTCAGTGGGGTCACTAAAAGAAACAACCAGGGGATTGGAGTTGTTGGAAAGTGTGTTTTACTATAAGGAATCAGTTTTTAGTAAAGTCCTGCTCTTTTTCATGACATCTTTGAAAAACTGACAATACTGTCCCATACATTTGACTCTTTTAAGTATTTTAATCTGTTTGACCTCTCCTAGGCCATGTTTTCTTCTCCCAGTGAGCTTCAGTTTTGCTTTTGCCTCTAGCTTGTGTGGTTCTCAAATGCAGGGGACAATGGGAGACCCTAACAGTGGGAAAGTTTAAGGTAATTTTCATTTATAAAGCACACCTCCCACGGAGTCACTTTGCTTCACCTGCACAGCCATGAAATGGCTGGGATGTACACAGCTCACTGCCACCACCAGTTAGTTCCTCTCCATCCCAGGCTGCTTCAGAGGTCCTGTCATAGCTGGAAGAGCCAAGATGACTCACTGGTCTATGAAATGAGCCGCAGCACTACTCCAAGTTTCTGCCCTGTTGCGAGACCCCCCTCCTGTGCCTGACACCCCTTGATCCCCCATTGGCACACACTGTGCTGTGCCAGCTGGGATGTGGGAGGTGACTGGACATGCTGCAGTACAGCACAGTGACACGCCTAGGAGCGCTACAAGTCACACATCAGCCGTATTGCATCACAAGTGAGGCTGGGTTTTCTTTTACAAAACAATGGCTTTAAATGCTGCCAAATAGTTCATGATTTTCCAGGTCTGCCCATGGGTGTTTGGATGGAGAGTGCTGCTTTTTGGGCTGCTGTACAGGAGGGAAGCAGACCTGCCCTACAATGAAAACGTTTGTTCAAGCAGTGCTTTTACCGGTAGATTACATCTCAGCGGAGCCATGAGGACTGATTCTGGCTCCATGAAGGCCTCCCTTGTAGCAACTTATCTATTCTGAGCATACACAAGTCTCATTAGCATTAATAAATTGGTACTGAGGGGATTTTATAACATCTCTGTGGCTGTCTGTCTCAGTTCCCTGTGGCTGGGTCAGCTTCAGACAGGACCCCGTGAGNAAAAAAAAAAAAAGAAAGATGAGACAGAGGAGGAACAAGGCTTAACATTGGCATGATGGGAAAAGGCTGCATCTCTTTTTGCCATCTCAGCCTCATTTTTGGCTTGTTAGATGAAGATGTGAATGACTGTTTCCAAGTCCCCCAGTGTCATTACCCCGCCTCTCTCTAGCTACGAGTGCAAGAGTTGGGAAGGGGAAGGGTGTGCTGGTGCTGTGCATTGCCCCGCTTGTATCCTCCCACTTTCTTTTCATCTAACCTGGAGCTGTTCACCACCCACAGCATGTCTCTGTGTGTCAGACTACGTAACTCCCTGCTCCCCACCTCGTTGCAGTCTGCTTCCTTCACTCCTCGAACACGCTCTGGTTTCCCTCCCAAAGGCTCCCACACACTTTCCCACTCACTCCCCATGAGTTTCTTCTGTCTTCCCAGCAGCAGCAGCAAACTACACATTTCACTTCTCCCCAGTGTGGTTGTGAACCTCTCACGTTCTCCTGCCTTTGTTCTTTTTCTCCATGATGCAAACACCCCTTTCCTTTCTCCCCTTAAATGCCCAAGCTCCTAAACCTCTGCAACTCACTCTTCTCATTGCACAACAGGGCAATCCCTCCCAAAGTCTGGTTTAGGGACTTGAAAAGCATGTCTGAGTCTGTGCAACAAGACAGCCTTATGCTTTGAGGCAAACTAATACAGAATGACACCTCTCTGACAACTGTTTCTTAACACAGAGAAAGCTATGAAAATTAGATGGCTTGGGCACCCTTTCCCAGGTTAGAAGGTATGAAATACACTATTCACATCCATATGAGCATTTCTGGCCCTGTTAGTTTGGAGTCGTGTCTGACCCCACATGTACTACTCATCCTGTGTGGGATAAGGAAAACATCTTGCAATTTCTCAAGCCTTCTCTCGCTTGTGATATTATAAAACCTTATTCTGCTGCTAGTAGTGAGTCATTTTCAGACTCACCTGGCTGCAGGACAGTATTCTGGCAAGTTCCTTTTGTTGTTCTTTGCAGCACCATTCGAGCGCCTTGGCAATGGCCAGTCTAACAAAGTCCATTTTGAGGCAGAATAAAACAGTAAAGAATAAACCTCACCAAGATCTGCATTTGGAGTGGAAAATCACTTAAGCTAACAATCAGGAAAGGAGCAGAGCAGAGGCTCTAGAGATCTAAGTGCATTTCTCCACTCAGTTTGCATGCAAGGAGCCTTCTCATGTAGTTAACACCAAAACACCTCCTTTTTCACAGAAAGCGTGGAGATATAGCAGATGGGCAACCCTTTCACAAGAGAGCACCATGGTGAAGGTAAATAGGATCTTGTCTTCTGGAGACTGGATTTGAATCCTCCGTGTGCCAGGAGAGTGGTCCAGCCACTGACCACGACACACATGCCTCTCCTTGCAGTTTGTATAAGCCATTGTGTAAGCCAGTTGGGCTGCAGAGCACATCAAGATGACACTGGGTCCTAGGAACGAAGGGCAGAGCATGTATCTACCAGTAGTGCAGGCACCAAAAAGTTTCAAATTTGAGTCTCATCCTTCCAGTATAAGGACAGAGCAGCCAAATGCAACTCAGGCACTCCACTGTGGATTTAGTTACTTTAATGTTTCACAGAGATTGTGAAATTCTTTAACATAAGGTAAATAGTTTGGAAAGGTTTTAAAAAAAAAAAAGAAGAAGATATTTTTAGAGTTAATGGAAACATCCAGTTAAAATAGAAAATCTCAATGAAAGACTGTTGCAATGTCTATAAATACTTTGAAGTTTCATCTATACAATCAAACTCCAGGAACTGGAGGAAATTTCTCCATTAGGTGGTCACCCCACAGATGCCCACCCAAGCTGGAGCTGGTCAGTACCAGGGGAGAGACAGGGACAGGATTTCTTGATATCATTCAGTCTGGCTGAATTGCTTTGTAGCAATTTGAAAAACACCAAAAAGGTGATATATTTTCTGCCAATTCTTTTCCTCTGTCCAAAGTAGAAACCAACTTGGAAAATATGTTTAACATCAGACATACTTTTTCCCTGCATATGAAGAAATCCAGAAGATGAGTGTTTCATTATAAAAATATTTCATACTTTAGAGATACTGTCTGTATGTCCTTGGTTGGGCAGTAAACAGTTGCATAAAAGTGAAAGGATTTAAGATGTGTTAAAAGGGAGTTCATTTTAGCTGCACCGTAACGACAATAACATGCCTATTCTTTTTTTCTCAGCCATGCCAATCTTGCATGAATGCTCTCCCTTCCTGTCACTCCTTCACACTGCCTGGATAGGAAATCAAATGCAATGGAGAAGGGTGAGACCACAGAAGTTTCAGCTTTTATTGAACTTTGAGGGCTTTTGGAGCTGGTGGCAGGTATCGCTCTGTGGAGGATTTAATCTGTAGCTCAGCAATTAGCAACTGAAGGATGCACTGTGTGAGCAGACTTGAATAAAGAAGAAGAACTAACTGCCTTTGACCCCAGTTTTGCCGGTTGTAGTGCAGGAATAATTTGCAGATTGAACCGCGTTTGGCTCGACTTGTACCTAGAGAACACAGCAATTTTTTTGGAAAGAAACGCACCTTTCTGACTCCTGTGTTTGGAAATTAACCTTTTCAGTCACTCAAACAGGAAAGGATAAACACTGGGAACGTTATTAATGAAACATTAAAACTCCCCAAAACCCCAGCTCCTAATTCAGCCGAGGTCAGCCCATAAAGTTTACAATCACGCACTCCACGCTGCCGGGCGCTCAGAGCCAGCACGCTAGTGACTGGCCAGATTAGTTAATCTTCCTCAGCTTCGTCTTGGGCCCTATAACTACTGCGGCAGGTCATTAACCAGCTGGTGAAGCCCCGGCACATCGTACATTTATTCCCAAACCTTAGCAGCCGTTGTTGAGTCCAGGAGCCTTAAAGAGGTATTTCTGATGTTAGCTGACAGAATGATAATTTATGCTCGCTGTAATTCAAAGGGATTCCAAGGCAACTGTAAACTAATGAAACCCGAACAGCTTTCCTGGGGAAGGTTCCTTATTCAATCGGTTGAACAAAAATGGAAATATGTAAAACGGGCAGTCGCTCTTTCTTCTAAAAAAATACGGCCTTTATGGGAAAGGGGAGATAAATGAGATCATGTTGTGCTAGAGGAAAGAAATGTAGAAAAATGTTTGATTAACACAAAATGTTTATTCTCCCCACATTTCTTGATTTTTTTTTTTAAACTTTGCCGTTCATCACTGCCAAAAGCAAAAAGCAAAGAACGCAATGTCTAGTAAGTTTGGTAACCTAGTATTGCTTTCAGCCAGGATTTTCTTTTTCTTTCTTTTTTATTTTCTTTTTTTTTTTCTTTTTCTTCTTCTTCTTTTTTTTTTTTTTTAATCTCAAATGAAAGGCTCTCTTTAATCAGATAATTGACCGGCTGGTAATTTTAGCCTTTTGTGACACACCAGTTGGCAGGTACAGTGGTACATAACCATGAGCCTTTTCCTACAGCCTTCCCTCCCTCTGGGACACTCACAGACGTGTCTCTGTCTTATCAGTCCCAGGAGATTGTTCCCAAACATTTTGCAATGAAAATGCAAAGGAGGGGCCTGTTCCCTCCCGAAAAGGAGGGCCAGCTGTCAGAGGTAATGACTGCTGGTGGACACACAGATGGCACTAGAGGTGTTCCCTCAGCTCACCACACACCTGAAGGAAGGGGGGAGTCCATTGCACAGCTGTTCTTGTGGGGGCTGTGCTCCGGCCCCCGTCCCTGGGCTTGGGGTCCTTGCCAGGTTGTGAGGGGGAGCTTGGTGGCAGTGGACATGGACATCCCCCGAGTGTACCACGCTGGCGAAGAAGACGTGTCCCCAAGAGATTGTCCTTCGCAGTTACTGCCTGGTCCTTGCTCTTAACCCACCTCTCTTCATCGCTTTCAGCGGTGGCCAGGAGTGAAACGTAACTTGCTGCGTGACTGACAGGCCTTCAAGCTCCTTGGCAAACCTGGGACCTTATTTTGAAAGGCCCCCTGAAAGAAAAAGGATTGTATGCACTCTGAATGCAAGGCTGCTGAACCGCTGCCAACCCCAGGCTGCTCCATTCAAAGGGCTGAGTGAATAAATGAGAATAACATCCTTGGGGACCTCGAGGATCAGTTTACTCTGAAAATCCTCAGCCTTACAAAGGGTCAGAGTCACAAGGTAAATGAAAATGGCTGGGAGGGGACTTTGATGGCCGAAACACTGTAACTGTAGAGGACTTGAAAGAAAACTGTATTTTTAAAANGGGTGGGGAAGCCGGGTTTTGGGGGGGAGGGGTGGGGAATGGGAAGAGGAGATGAGAAAGAAACCTCTTCACTCTCTTAATCCATGGTGATCTGTAAATGCTATTTAAGGTACAGGCAGCGGCTGTAGCGAGGGAGAGCCTCTCCCCTGCCCTCTGTCCTAGTGCAACCAAGGTATTTCCTTTGCATAACGGGCAGCTCTCAGGGCACAGGGGGCTGAACAAATGACACTGGGAGCATCACTGCACCCTGCCCTGAGAAGCTGAAAAGTACAGCCCCCGGATGTTAAGATAGTTTGAGCGTTTCAGTTCAAAAATGCCCACGTAAGTTAGTAAGACATTCAAGAAGGGCATTTTGGAAATAGCCTTTGCACAGGTCTGGAGGGCAAATTATGTGAATGTGTGCACTTGCCTTAGGTCTGTTTGAGATTTGCTGGGTAAATGTCTGTAACTCATATAAGGCCAGATCCAAATTAACATCTTGAGACCAGTGGGAATTAGACAGCTAAACACTTCAGTCTCGAAATCTCTGGCTCTCATTGGTCTCATCTCTTTACCTTCAGTTTTCTGAGCAGCTCCATTAGTACTGACAGTAGTAAAGCTAAACACATTCCTAAACATTTGCAGGATCAGGATGTAAGTGACTCAGAGCAGCCGCAGTTTCTTATTAGGTGTTTGTATAGTGCCAGGCATCTGGGCCCCATCTCAGTTGGAGTTACTGTAATTCAAGCCCTAGTAATTACAAAAATAGGTTAAATACTGAATTATAACACCTTTCTGTCAGTTTCTCTTCTGCTGGTTCAACATTTTAAGTCCTTTAATGCAAGATGCCCAGCTGACAAGTGCGTAGTTTTGTTCAGAGTGTGCTGCTTTCTAAACAGTGTACCTTAACTGAAGGGAGAAGATGGATGTGCAGCTGAACTCATCTTTACTCTCACACAGTAAAGATTATACCTGTAGGCCCCAGAGAGAGTTGGAGGCATTTCTGCCCACTCTTAGCAAAGACTCTCCTTCCTCTGGAGAGCTACCTTTTGCACATAGTTATTCTCTGTAATGGAGTTTGGGAAAAAGAATGTCCTACTGAATGGTACGATAAATTCAAACTTGCATTTAGGCATTCAGATCAATATCCAGACTCTGTGAAAAAGTGTCTTGCCTTTAACTTCCACTAGGCTTCATGTCGTCATACAGACTCCATGCCTTGTAACTGAGTAAAACTCTGTTATTAATGCACACTTTTGGGGCTAGTACACCACATCAGTGCAGAAAATAATGGTGGACAGGGAACATGCAGGATCCTATTTCGTATTTTCTACATGCCAGCGGCACTATTGTTCCTCTGAACAAGTCTCTTGTCCCTTGGGATCCAGGTGGGGTAGGATCTGTCAGCCCCAGAGAGCATCATAGGCTCTTGTCCATATCTGCTGGTGTCTTTTAGGGTGAAAACAAGAGGGTTTAGCTCACCAGGAGTATAGGCCAGCGAGTAGCTAGACCCTTCATCTGATAGCAGAGATAAAGCCTATTTTAAACAATTTGGTTTTGTGTAGCATGGGTTGTTATAGAGTTGATGGGTCTGCAGAGGAAGTAAAATGGCACCCACAAAGCCTACACTAATAGGAGCTTTTTAGGAACTAGAAAGCTCTGAGGCTTTTCCAAAAGCTTCCCCCACTTCATCAGGTTCAGAAAACAGCATTTATGCCTAAATCCTTGTACAAGGCAGACTAGAGACAGTGCTGGCTTGTGATCCTGCACTAGAAGCTTCAGGAGGGCTCATTTAACCTCTCGTCAGCTCCGCTTCATCTTCATAGTGCAGAAACAGAACCACTATTTCAGTCCTACATACTGTGCAGAAGAGGTACAAGTAAACTGTTGAAATCTTGTTTTGGCAGATAAATTAACAGAGGAAGAAATTACTTTGTTACAGAGCATATCAGTGAAGAGGGCATTTGATTATTTGTTTTTAAAGAATAGCAGGATGTTCACAAAACTCGGTGGGTTGTGTAATAGGGCTGGGTGCCAAACACAGGTTTCGGGTGACCTAGTGGATTTTCTGAGGTCTAATAAGGAGCAAGCTCATGCAGTGGCACATACCGGGTGCGGGCATTAACCTGATTTCCTTTAGCCTGCCAGCTGTTTTCCCATGCCAGTGAGTGCTTTGCTGTCTTTGAGATCTCTGCTACCTTCATCAAATTTAGCTGAAATAGGTCAAAGGATTCAGAAGTTACTGGAGTATTTCATGTCAGTATAAGACTCATTTCCTTAAGAAATCAGGCTGAGAAAGCAGGTTGGTTCAGAGTACATTCACGGCTATAACATGCCATAATTCACTGTAGCTGTGAGCATCATTGTATAAATGAACACATATGCACACAGATTTCCTAATGCCTAGCGGAAGCAATAAGCAGAACCAATCATGTATATGTAATTGTGTTTACTTTTCACAAATGTCTTCTTATAAAGGATTCTCTTAAACCAAATGCTTGAGAAATGGCCCAGATTGGGATTTATCTCAATTATGTGCGTGTAGAATTATATGATAGACATTTTTTCCTCCAGGAGAAAAAAACCTGAAATGGCACATGGAGTTCATTAAAACTGAGCTAATGGTTTCAATCACATTTCTAATAGTGTAGAATTGCTAGCCAGCAATGTGGGCTGGGAATAAATCTGTGTGATACCTACAGAACCATGTGTGCTTTTGTTTTCCCTCCCCGTGATGGGCAGGCTGTCTGTTGCTGAAATGCTTTATTTTTACAAGTACATGAACACGGAGAAACGTGAATGAATTGAAATACAGATGAGCAGAGGGAGTAAACATGATTAGTCTCCACAAAATCTTGCTCAGGACGGGATAGGGACAAAGAGGCCCATGTCAGCTGTAGGGTGGACAGTTCACGGTTTGCAGTCATACCTAAGGATGGTGTCGGGGCAGTCCAGGCTGTATTCCTTATCATAAAGTGCCAGCTTACTCTCAGCCTCATACACAACAAGCAGAGTGGCACAGCTGAATTTCTTTAAGCAGTCGGTGACAGCATTTACTTTAAAGTACCAATTCCTGCATCAATTTTTAAAGTACAGGTCAGACAAACAGTTCCTGATATCTCAGTTGCCCTCGGCCTTGCAAGTTTTTATTAGCGTGGGGGCAGGGACGAGCCGCCCCACATACAGCCCCCTTCAGCCTGTCTGTTTCTGCGCTTGCTGACCTTTGCAAATCCGTCTCTCCCTCTCTTGGTTTGGCTTCCACAGCATTCCCCGGCAGCAAAACTCCGGAGTCCCCTCCAACGTCCCCGGGAGCCAGGGGAGCGCTCCTCACCCAGCGCTGTGGATTTAACTTCAGCCTTCAGAGGGCAGCCCAGGGCAGCAGACCGCCTCCGCCGGCCGGGCAGCCGGCTCCTCGTCGACCGCGACCCCAGCCGGCCGGCCCGGGTCGGGCAGCGGGGCCGGGGCCGGCGCTCCCCGCCTGGCACTGCCCAAGCACCCATCTGCAACCTGCACCGAAACCTCCTCTCAGGTGAGGTTTGCACGCTCTTGTATATTCTTTTAAGCCCTTTCTTTCCCAGGCGGCATTACCGATTCCTGGCATCACTCCCCACATGGTGTGCATATACAGGATGATGCCCGAGCGCTGCTCTCCGCACCGATGTGATGGCACGACAAACACGCAAGGTGATGTCTGTGGAGATGCTAGACAGGCTGTTGTGGGAGATCTGTGGGGGGGAGAGAGAGGGGAAGAACCTTTGCTGCAGTGTGTTTCTGTGCAACAGAAGCTTACCTATAGAAGTGGGCACCACGCTTGTTTTCAGAGGAGGAAAACCTCAAAACATTTCTTCAAGGATTAATATATGACCATTTCTCTTGTTTAAGGTTTAACTGTGATTAGTTCTGCTGGTATGAAAAGAGGAGGACGGAGACGGTGAGTTCAGTGTGCCTCCCCGAAAACAAAATGCGACTTGTTAAATTTAATTCTCAAATCCAATAAAAGTAGTTTAGATGCCTGTTGAAAGACCCATTGGCTTCCACAGGGCACACCACATAGCAGTTGGCGTCGTATCTACTTCCCTCATCTTTCTTTTAATTCTCTCTTTTCCCTCACTTTCTAATATCAACTTTCACATAGCTCTGTCTTGCCCCAGGCCTACATGACCAAATCAGTTTTAATAAGAAAAACTGAGTTGATTTATAAGGGAAATATTTCCTTGATGGGCACTTGGGAAAAAAAAAAAATCCCAAAGAATTTTCTTGATGATCCGTTTCATTTCCTAGTTACTGTGCCTACAAGATAACCTTCCCAAAAATTCCTTGAGAAAATGCCCCTCTAACTTCTCTGAGGGATTTCAGTTCCACTTGAAATGGTGCATTTCGTCCTGCTCAGTTCCTCTCGCTGCAGTTCAGTGTGATCTCAGAACTTGCTTCTGCTGGAAAAACTTGATGTTTGGGCTTCTGAGCTGGCCGACCACAGCATGCAAAGCAGAGAAAATGCTGGAATGAAAAGATGCTTTTATATCCCTGTTTTCTTTCTGTATTATGAAAGCACTGCAGTGCTAGGAGGAAAAAAGTTTTTACAATTGGGAGAGTGCATTTTGGGGAGGAAAACTAAGTGTCCTTGAAAATATCTCCTGGGTTGTGTCACATGTGCTCACAGGTGCCAGAAACTGGGAATGGAACAGCACCGGGGAAACAGGACAGATTTCAAACTATAAAAAATGCAAAAATGCAGCAGTGCCGTGCCAGGGAAGCATGACAGAAATGCCTGACTGCACACCTAGCTGCAGCAGAGAAGAATGTAGACAAACCCGTAAAGTCTGGACAATTCTCTGAGGAGCAGAGGAACTGCCTTCCTGGAACAGGCTTGTGCTGCTCTACCGACTGAAATCTGGCTCCAGGGCAAACCTTCTCCAGATGCTCCAGAAGGCAGCAAAAAAACCTTCTGAAAAATAAAAACCTCGAGGAAGACATTAAGGGGATAACTTGCCAATAAAGGAGAATGCTTCATAAGTGCCTTCAGTTAGTTAATGTCTCGCACTCAAAGCAGGAAAGATTAGTTCAATTCTAAAACGCTTCTAATATGCAAGACACGGAAAGATGCATGAATTCTGTAAGCTACCTACCTGCTCATGCACTCATATAGAGAGCGGGTATTGCACTAAAACATGGATATGCAGAAAAAAAATTACATACCTTGAGAAGCTGCTACAGCTCTATGTATTAAACAGAAAAACTCTGAAAGAAGTAAGTGTGCATTGCCCTCGTATTTTTACACTGACTCCCATTCCCATCTTGTTCCATTACGCTCCACTTGATATCCCTGTGCCTCTCGTTAACCTGGAGACATGCCCTCGCTGCCTGTGTCAGGCTTCCCCAGCAGCAGGACAATTAACAGTGGACTAAGATTACAGCGTGGAACGTGCTCGCAATTCCTCCTCCGCGCGATGGTCCAACTCTCTCATCCTTGGCGAGAGTGCGATGCCGATCCCGCTGTGCCTGCCCGCCCCAGGAGCCTGCTGCCACCAGCCTGCCGGGCTGCTCAAGGAGCCAGCCCCACGCAGGCCGGCGGTGTCCGGCCGCGAAATGAAAGCGCAGGACAAAATCCTTTTACTACCTACACGCCTGCGATACGTTTAGTCTACTTTACTGGCAGGGAGGCCAAGTGATACCTTTCCTTTTAGGACAGCAAAATGAATCATACTTTCTGTCTTAGGAGCAAGGTTTCTGTGCCTCTGGGAATGTGATCCTTATTCTCTCTGTTACAGACACGAGACAGATGCTTTCCTGTAGTTTGGATATATGCAAGATACCTTTCTTTCTCTTTTTCTGTCTTTCCCTCCCTCCTCCTTCCTTTTTTTCTTCCATCCTCTCACTTTTTCTCTCTTTTGGGGCTGTGTGTATGCAGTCCTTTGCAAACAAAAGGCATTTGCTCCTTTTCTTAGAATGGGGAAAGTTGAGACATGAGTGGAAAATCACTTTGTTCTACAGTGTTGAGTGGGGATTGCTGCTGTGTTAGTGTGTCAAAATGTCCCTTAAATGCTATTGTACTCCCAAGGGCACGCCTCGTGTTTTGGGAACTACAGAAACAGCTACCTGGAAGAGATCTAGCATGTAGGGCATCATAGGCACCTACTTCCTGGGAAGCTGCTACAACTTGGATACAGTAAATCATTTGACTAATCTTGAGCTCATTTCTGCCTAAGTCTGGGGAGAAGCAGGAACACCCTTGGCTGGCTTTGCCATGAAGGCAACACTTTGGCATCAAGTCTAAGGACAGAGCAAAGGACCGCAGGAGAAAGCTGCGGCAGAGGGAGGACAAGCAGAGGCAGTGTTTGTCAGCCAGACAGGCAGAGGTCTCAGCCCTTCAAAAGTCTTCCTGGTTTCTTTCCTGAGCATAAGGTCAAAGGAGTTTCAAGAAAAAGTCTGAAAAACCGATGACTTGGGGGATGTTTACAGCAAACTCTACCCAATGCAAGGAGTCGCACCAATGAGGTTGCTTACAAATGTAAAAGTTCAACACAGATAGATTAGGGGGGAGGCTCGCTCTTGGTGCTGACTCTGAGGCAGGAGTGGGCTGTGAAATGAAGCCTGCTAGCTCATGTTTGACGAGTCAGAGACGAGGCAAAGAGAGCGAGCTGTAACATGATCAAAACAGTGAGGCTGAGAAATGATCTTTGGAGCGGCATTCCTAATCACCATGAGCAGGAAAAACTGTGTTTGTCAGGAAGAGAGGAAAGGCTGTGGCTTCCGTGGTCTACTGTGCTTCGTCCAGACCAGGACTGAACAAACCTTTTAATCTATGTGGTACTGGCTTGACTAGACAGATTTATATATTGTATATGTGCTAGAGAAAGGTTCCTGAGCCAGTATTTGTTCTAAATCCTTCCCTTTTCATTTCCTTTCTACTGTACTCACAAACCCCCATTAAAATCAGGATCTGATCTATCTAGTGTATGCCAAAATATTACTGCTACCTTGTTACAGCTGCAGAGGATGTATGGGAACAGCAGACTCCTCACTCAGTCCAATTCCCATTAGCTCCTTCCTGTTGCTGCTCAGCACTAAGGACACGCTGTAAGAGGAAGGTGCTCTGGTGCACAGTTACTTCAGCTGCTTGGTGCTCCCCTCGTGTTGTCCCCAGAGACTGGGTGGTCTTCGGGTGAGCCAGAGTAGACCACTAGTCTACCTGAACCATTTGTAAGTGGCCATTCATGGTGCAGTTTCATGGGCACAAGGGCCGAGGTGAGGAGAGAGACAATGGGAGATGATTTACCTATTTTTCCAGCAGCCTGATCTAAGTTGGATGGTCTTTCTTCACCCTCCTGTTTATCTACTTCTGCTTTAAACATTTTGTATAGTTGTAAATTAAAATGCCATGATCCACAGAGGTTTTTTGTGAAGAATCACAGTGCACTATGAAGTGACAGAAGGGATTTCTAAATCTCACTGGTGGTGCTGGAAAAGCCCTTGATGGGAAAAAAACACCCCAGTAGCATTGCCAAATAAAATTATTTTGAGAGTGACATCGTGCCTCCCGTTTTTTAGGTGGATGCTCTGTTTGCCTCTCTTATGCAGCGACTTCCACATCCCTGATGCTAGGTGAACGCAACACTCCTCCTTTCCTTAGCTGCCCGTCTACCTTTCTCTTAACTTTTTTTGTGGTATTAAAATCCTAAAAAAGAGAACAATTTCCTAAATTCAGCCTTTCAGTAACTGTACATGAGACTTTGTGCCTCTGTGTTTCTGTAACCACGTGAATTATGTAACATTTTAATTAGCATTATAAAATGAGTTATACATAAGAAGAGCTAACAGTACTGAATTTTGACCTCTCTAAGGTGAAAGAAATATCTTAAAAGACTTAAGAAGGTTACAAAGAGACACCGGACAGTAAAAATTAATATACAAGACAGAAACAATAAAGTCTCCGCATCTCAGATATTTAATGAAATGATGGAGGTGAATAAGTGTAATACCCAGGTAGGAAAATCAGATGCATGTCTTTCTAATCCTCATAACAAAAGGTTTTTCATGCAGGAGAGGTTATTAATTTTGGATCATCAGCACCTTGGCTCAGAACTTCAGTCTTAAAGAAGAGCCAACGAGTGTTCCCAGGGGACCAAATTCATTCTTGCCTGAGGGACCAAGTGTTATGGTTCCCTTCTGTATCTGTCTGAACAGGAGGTGAGTTGTTGGAGGCTTTGCTTGAGTCCTCAGGTTGAGCTTCACTAGGTCTTTTCAAGCCTGGAAGACCCTGTCTGATCTCTGCTGTGTGTGACTCATAGCGACAATAAGATAGCAAAACAAGTATGCAGGACAAAGGAATGAAAAGAATGCATTTCTGCTGTGGCATTAGGTGCATTTTTGAGAAATTGATGCTCAGCTCTTGTATTTTAGATGAGAAAAAGAAGTGTGTTTAAAATTTTATAGGCCTTCCGATAGAGCTGGTAGTGCTGTGGGGCGTCCCTGTTGTCTGGAGCTCACCGGCCTCTTATTACACTCATTTGTTCTGCACGGCGAGGGCTGAGTTCCACAGTTTGCTGTTGGCAGCTGAGAGCTATTATTGGGCTGCAACATCTGTTTCAACAACAGTGGGTCCCTGGTCAGCAAAACTAATTAAAAAAGAAGTCCAGAGTCAAATACCATGACCTACCCGGTGTGTCTATGTGTAAACACGGTAACTACTAGAATAATGAAAACTTTAAAATGCGCAGGATAATTTACAAAAATATGACAAGTGATGAAAAGTCTCGGAACTGCTCCTCATATCACACGCTTAGGAGCAGCACAGACCAAGATTAGGACTCCTGTGAATGTTTAAGCAAGCAGAGGGGTTTTTATTCACATGGGCATTGGTAGTAAACTCACTGAGGCCACTCAGCTGGACAGCCGACCTGTCGTGGGCTGAAAATGTACAGAATCAGATGGCAGGTTTCCTCCTAGCTCAGCCGGGGTTTTGTTAATTGGTAATAGTAGCTATGGAGGTACCCGGGAGTATGTTTAATGGCTCTAAACATTCATGGGAATCCTACATCTCTCTCTTCTGTCAAAATTTCAGTTGTCAAGGCAAAAGTAACTGGTGCTGGTGATTTCCAGCGTGTTAAATACTTCCCTCTGACCTAGCGAGGAGGAGAGGAGGCGTGTTTGTATATGGGGATGATGAAATGAGATGACTTGTTTGAGGTAAGGGCAGCATACAAAATAGTCAGCACAGGAGGAGTAGGAAGCTGTCAAAGGAAGGACTGTTTGGTTGTCAAAATGATGACTGGGTTAACTCCAAAGCATACTTTTTTTTTTTTTAAATTAATTTCAAAACTTAAAAACTGAACTGAGGCTGAAAAGTGACCAAAACCTCCCTACTGCATACACACAGATAAAGAAGTGATCTGTTTTCTTTCCTAAATATTTATTTTCTAGATATTTTGTGCTAAAGGTTGTGCTTAAAGGAATCTCCTTCATAGTTCCTGCATGAGGTATATGAGATGTGGGTCTAGATGCGGGAGACAGGAGTGCAGTAGATAATACCTTAGGAAGCTGCTGCTTTCCAACACAGCAAACGGGCAAGAGATGAGAGAAGTGTTTTCTCCATCCCATCATCAAGACACAGACCATAAGCAAATAACTATGAGGTCCTTTTTGCAGAAAACACACTGAAGGAACCATAGCTCTCAAGGTTACAATTTCCCACCCATAGACCTCCTAATGCTGCACAATATATTCCCTCTCCAGGTATATGGTGCAGCTGCAGTCCAACCCAGCATGACTATTGAATGAAGATATCAGTGATTAATAGTGCCTTAGAGTAAGTCTTCCCATTCACAGTTCTTTTTCAAATGTGCTTTGAACATTTCCAGGCAACAGGGAAGTTGCTAATGGATTCTCATGTCTGGTTTTAAAATTTAAAAAAAAATAAATTTAATTTAGGTCTTTCCTGACTAAACCTACACTTGTCTATGACTTCCCTTATTGCAGAATAACAGAATCCTTTCTTTTCAGGGGCAATAGAGAGATTGAAATGGTGTACTGAAAACATTCCACCTGTGTAGCCAGTTGTTCTCTGAAATCCATTCTTTCCTTGGCAATGATGGGAACTCAGTTTCCCTAGAGATTTTTATTGCCAGTCTGTTTATCTGCCAGAACCTCTTCAATAACCCTCTTAAGATGGCTGAGAATTATCTTTACAGGGTGTTGAGATGAACGGTTTGTCAGATCTTCTGCCTGACGATTTTTACATCCTTTTCTAATTTCTGCATTGAATAGCAGGTTAGCTAGAAGTAAAAATACATTTACCAATTTTGACTGTCAAACTTGCTGCAAATCCTAGTTTGGTTATGAGACTATGCATTTAAAAGCAGTGGGAAAAAATGCCATTAGTTTGAATGTCTTATGTGTCTAAAATAATTATTGTGTCTTTGTCACCTGATAGTTTGTCAGGAAGTATGTATCTTTCCCCCAAGGTTGACACTGTTTTTGATGAGAAAGAACAATAATCCAGTTTATAATTTCCTTAATGTGCCTGGCAAAATTTGGATTATCCACTGTTAATTCTGCTTGTTTAAACCACAAATCCCGATCTGGCCTTTTAAAAAAATTTAATGTGCCATCATGCCAAGTAGTGGGTCAGATGGCAAGGTGATTGATCCACAGCTCTTTGGTCTTTTCCAGATATTTTTTTATCAGATCATGCAATCTCTTCTTAATATTTCTTTGTTATACTTTGGATACAGCACCATTATATGAGGATTAGGTAATTACATCATTTATCTTTTCACCATTCTGCCAGAATGGTGAAATCCATCAAAAACAGATACCAGGAGTTTGCATGGGCTACAATGACTATGAAGGGACTGGAGCATCTCGTGTATGAGGAAAGGCTGGGTGAGCTGGGGCTGTTTAGCCTGGAGAAGACTGAGAGGGGATCTGGTCAGTACTCTGAAATATCTAAAGGGTGGGTGTCTAGAAGATGGGTCCAGACTCTTCTCAGTGGTGCCCAGTGAGAGGACCAGGGCAACAGGCACAAACCAGAACACAGGAATATCTGTCTGAACACAAGGAAAAACTTCTTTGCTGTGAGAGTGACAGAGCACTGGCACAGGCTGCCCAGAGAGGCTGTGGAGTCTCCTCTGGGGATATTCAAAACCCGCCTAGACACCGACCTGTGCAAACTGCTCTAGGTGATCCTGCTCTGCCAGGGGGTTTGGACTAGATCATCTCCAGAGGTCCCTTCCAATCCCTGCCAGTCTGTGATTCTGTTCTGTATTACTTAAAATAATTGACAGAGCTCGGAAAAAAAGATGAAGGAATAGAGAAATCATCAGCATTTATTTTGCTAATTGAAGTTGAGACCCTGCTTGTAGTATCAGAAGTCTGTTTTGCTGTTGTGCCTCAGTTTTAAGGAAAGCACAGAAAAGCCAACATATATCACTTCAAACTTAGGACCTTCCCTCTCGTATAGCAGATGTGGACCCCAGGTTTTTGCCCATCCCTAATGTACAGGCTGCTACTGCCTGAAAGAAGAGATACTTTCATGTCAGGCAATGCTGTATGCTGACCATATGGCCTCCATTTCTGTTGCATGCTGTGCGGTTTCACTTCATGCTGCTAAGCTTTTGGGGCATGTTGTTGTTAATCATCCTCTGCACAGACTGCAGGGAGGGTGCTGGTGCTGGCAGGCATGCTGCTGAGGTGCCAGAAGGTCTTTGGAGAGATGGTGAGGGTGAGGAAGGCAGAGCTACCTGGGCAAGACGTGGAGGCCTCCCTTGGCAGAGAAGGATGCTGGTGCTCTGCTGATAGTGGGCAGGTTCACGTCACACCTGGGATGCAGTGGGATAAAAGCACCCACAGACATGATGCCAATGTTTTCTTGGTATGCTATTCTGGCTGGTGCTGAGCTGTAGGCAGAGGAGGCAGGGTCTGGAGGCCTTCCAAAACAGGCCTGCCCTTTCCGCTTTATTCCCCTGATTGCAGCAGGGGCAGCAGGAAGCCCAGCTCCCAAAATTTCTCCATCTTAAACGTCTCTTTCTCCTCCTACTGTCTTTCTCTTGGCAGAAGGAGCCTGCCCCTGGACTCTTACCCGCTGGAGAATGACATCCAATTTCTCCTACGCTGTTGAGAAACTTGGAGCCGGTTGTGAATATGTTGATCTACTTAGTTTTACTGGATGAAAACTGCAATAATAATAGCCATGATGCAGTGCAGAGCAAGACTTTCAGCTGTTGCAATCATCACAGTTCTGCCAGCTTCGAAGGAAAGAATACATTCACGCCAGTCCAGAATCTGGCCACCTTCTAAAGATATCAAGTAATGCTGAAATCACCAAGATCCCCCTTGAACAACACTGTGTTAACATAATTACTGTTTCTTACAGGAATTGTTTGCACCTCTCACCCCAAATTGAATCAAATTCTAACCACAAATATATTTCTGTGGTTTTTTGCCTTGCAATCAATTGTTTAAAGAAGTATAATCGTCTTTCCACTGTTTTATTTCCATTGCTTGGGTTGTGCTAGTCAAAGTTCTGAGTAGCTGATGAATTCCAACTCTCTCACACACTGATTGCAAAGCTAATCAGCTTGGTGAAATGGGACTGAAATACTGTTATTTGCTCAGATTTCTAGGAATATAAATAGTGACCATAGCTTTAGTTCTTGAGCTATTCTCAGGATGCCTGCTGACATTCACCTGAGAGCCAGCAAGCATCTGGCTGCAAGACTTCATGGACTCGCTTCTTAAAATTAGAAACGAAGCAGAGAGGACAAGAAGAACACAGACCTACAGAATCACTCCTAAATTAGAGCTTTCACCATGGGAGACTGAGCAGCTCAGGGGAATTGGTAATGGGAAATCAGAGCCACGCACCTCGAGGCTGCCAATCTGTGACTGATCCAGGCTAGCACTGGCTGGAAGCCTTTAGCATACAACAGCTCTTCTCTTGTCTTAGTGAAGCTGTTAGTGGCCTCAGCCCAATTCCTGGTGGATATATATCCACAGCACAAGGCTACCTTCACAGCTGGGGTAAAGCTGCAGCCTTGCTCACTGTCGCAGCAGCAGGGGCAAGGTGAGGATGAGGTCCAGACGTATTCCAGCCCTTAGAAGAGTCCCCTGTGGTCAGGGAGGAGGTGTGTAGGTGAAGGGGTGTGGAGAAGACACCACTGCTGGTTAATGTGCACTGCAGAAAGGAGTTTGGCTCTGAGGGAGCCTGGGCTAGAGGGGTGCATGGAGAGGGGTGGCAAAGTATTGGTCAGAAAGCACTGGATGGGGCAGGGAAAAGTAAGTTGTGCAACAATGTTGCCCTAGCAAGGAAAATGTCTGCATACTGTGTGTGTGAACAGCAGTCATCTTCTGTCCCTATACGGCATTTCTCATGTGAGGATTGAATGCAAAAGGAGTGTGCTTCTCTTGCATGGCTGCCTGATTTCTGGGGAAATCGGTGGGAAAGCAAGGGATGCTCACTGTGTGTACCTTTGCAAATCCTCTTACTGACCTGAAAAGTGCACACCTAGCTATGTGTGCCCATGGTTTCTCAGGGTGAAGAATTGCTTGTCCTTTACAGTACACATTGCTTTTCCCTGGCTCTCCAAATAAATGGGGGAAAAAAAGAAAAAAAGTATTATCAGAGTTTATGCATCTCCAAGGGCATCACAGCATAGACTTTATTCTTGTATTAGAAGGCCAAAGAAGTAGAACAGCAAAAGGGAGATCACATACAGCAGCAGGAAGAGAAATAACATTGCAGGAGAGTGAGAATTCCCAGAACAAACTGACACCCTTAAGCCCTCACTTGCTACCTGGGGATGAGTTTTAGCTGAACCTTGGGGCAGTTCATCCCAACACAGGCAGGTAATCAGGTAATTTGAACCACTCGATACCTACCCCCCAAAAAAAAAGTAGTATGGGTTGGGTGTGCAGTGCCTAAACTAATTACTCCAAAATGATTGCCTGGATTTGGGCCAAGCATTATCTCACTTGTCCTCAACGCTACTGCAATGGCATGAGTGGAACAGAAAATGCAGTAACCTGAGAGGGAGATAAGAACAAGAGAGAGGGAGAATTGAGAATGCTTTTTAGCTGTGAAGGAGATGTTCTGTCTCTGCACAGCTCTTTTGTCCAACCTTAACAACAGTGAAGCAGCCTTTGTGTCTTGTCTCCTCCTTTCAAAATGGATTGGCAGCCAGAGGCATTATCCACACATACATAGTCTACACACTGTGAATTAACCTGCTTTTTTCTCCTTGCTAGACTCGTCCTGCTGAAGAGGAAAACGTCAAGATTTGAAAGTAATTTTTACAATGGGAACAACAAATCCCTGGTCATACCCCCTTCCCGCCCTGTTATCTTAATTTTCTAAGCAGATCATTGGCTATGCAGTAAATATAATTTTGACTCATGCTGCATAAAACAGAGAAGTTCTGATCTAAAGGATTATTTGGCTTAACAGGTTTAAAGCAGAGCTGCAGAGAATGGTTATTTTATTGCAGGTGGAAAAATTTAGGAATTTAGTTTCTGATATAGTTGACCAGTGTATAGGACCTGCCTAGGAATTTAGGACAAATAAATAAGGTAACAGTCAAAGTTGGAGAACAAAAGAAATACAGCAACAAAACATCTTTTATTTTCATATGCTGTCATGTGGATAAAATACTAGTTTTCATGTAGGAGTTGGCAAATCTTGCATTGGGTTTAAAATGTGCCTGAAAGTGTGGGGTCGGGAAGTACCACAGGTGTATTTATGGGGAAAGAGGGTACCTCAGTTGTGCCTTGCTGAGCTTCAGGTTGTTCAGCTGATGCAGGATTTGCTGTGCAAAGCCCATGACAGACATCACGTAGGAGGTGAAACAATATTGAAAATCTGTAGCTTTTCCTTCCGTTTGCTGTTCTGTTTTCAGTGACACGTCATATAAGTGAATATAAGTGAGTGTTTCAGTAATAAAGCATCAGAGAAGAATAGGAAAGACTGTGAAATCAATAATCTTAGTCTTCACAAAAAAAGGACAAGCAAGACTGTCATTAGATGAAGATAATAATCCATCCCTAATTCACTCAGTCACTGCTTAGAAAGTCAGTAAATGCTCATTTTCAGCTCTTTCTCTGTAGGGATGGATGCACTCATTCCCCTCAGTATAGATTTATTCAAACATGTGGGTGGGCACAGACCTGGGGAGCAGTGCTGCATTGCTGCACTGCAGCATTACAACCTGCAGACTGCATTTATCCCAAGAACAGATAAAACTTTACCATTTTTGTGCAGCTGCCTGGCTCTTTGCATGGTGTTGGGTGTGAGCTGGGCACGTGAGTGTTTGCCTTCGTTCCATGTCCAGGGTGACAGGGAGGTTTCAGCTTCAACCAGGAGAGCATGTTTTTGCTTAATTTCTTTGCTTCCCTTTCCCTCTTCTTCCTCATCCTCTCCCTCACCCTTACCCTATTTCTGTTTAAATTTTTATATTAATTTTTTTTATTTTTATGCTTATATTTCTTATTTTTCTTTTCCCTTTGTTCCTATTATTTCTCTTCCCTCTCCCTTCCCCCCTTCTCTTGTCCTCCTCTCCTCTCTCCAATCTTTTTCCTCTTTCCCACCTCCCCTCCCCCTTCCCTTCCCTTCCCTTCCCTTCCCTT